>PKML01012628.1:110155-130734 GCA_002933935.1 Eutrema yunnanense | reverse complement strand
GCATATGAAGCTTGGGTATCGATCGATACCGAGGGGTATCGATCGATACTGGGTGTTTGGATACCGAGGACACACCTCGGTATCTTTGCTCCGTGCTAAGGCCTTGTTTCCCCGGGTTCTCCCTGTGCTGGTATCGAGCTGTAACACCGACCAAAGGCATCGGTGTAATCCCCTGAAGCTTGGGTATCGATCGATACCGAGGGGTATCGATCGATACTGGGTGTTTGGCCTGCTTCTCGATAAACACCTAAAAACACTCCAAATGTATGTAATAACTCACTAGGACCTAATGCAAATGTCCTAAACTCTAAATGAGACTTAAATGCAAGATAAAACCATGATTATGCATGTAATCTACACAAAACTATAAATGAAATGCATGCTAAAACATGCAATATATGAGTGTATCAATGATCCAATGAGTAAATCTGTCAGGTATTCCCACTGCTATAAGAATATTTCGAATAAAAGACCATTGGATAGAGTCAAAAGCCTTTGAAATATCCATTTTCATTGCACATCGAGGACTGATTTTTTCTTTGTGGTAGTCTTTCACTAGTTCCGTTGCTAGAAGGACATTCTCCGTCAACAACCGGTTTTTTACAAAAGCAGATTGGCTGAGTGAAATGAAGCTCGGGAGAATAACTTTTATTCTGTTTGCGAGGATCTTAGAAATTACCTTGTAGAGAACATTACAGCAAGAGATGGGACGGTAGTCTTTCATCCCCTTGGCTTCTTTTTTTTTCGGTATGAGAGCAAGAATGGTTGAGTTAATGCCTTTAGGAAGAAATCCCTTGATGAAGAAGGATTGAATTGCCACTTTGAAATCGTTTCCAATAATGTGCCAAGCTGCCTTGTAAAATTCAGTTGTGTAACCATCTGGTCCAGGGGATTTATTATTACCCATCGAGAAGAGAACCTTTTGAATTTCCTCCTCCGTTACTTCCCGAACCAAGTATGCTTTCTCACCTACTGAGCATCTGAAATCCAACAGTTCTTCAAGGGATTGAGTTGTGATACCTTCGAAGTTGGCTTGCTCCCTGTTGAGCAATTCTTTAAAGTGTCTCTCTGCTTCTCCTTTTATTTCATTCATCTTTTTAAAGATTACCCCATTGACGCCTTCAATTTCTCGGATAGAGTTTGTCGATTCTCGGGTTTTAATTGCTCGATAGTATGCTTTGTTGTTACAATCTCCCACATCCAACCAATGCAGCTTTGATTTCTGTTTATAGTATCCTTCTTCTAACTCAGAAACATGAGACCAACGTTCATACGCCTCTGCTTCTTCCAAAAAGTTTTCTTCAGATGGATTTTGTAAGTTCACCTTTTGCTTCGTACAGAGGGTTTCTAGAGCTTCCTTTGCTTTACGAGGTAAGTCACCCAACTTTTCTTTACTGAGCTCTCTGAGACTGTATTTCAGCGTCTTAAGTTTCTTGGAGAACCGGTGGAGAGCTGAGGTTGAATGGTGTAGGACAGCTGTTTCCCCCCAGTAGTCAGATATAGTCGAGTTGAAACCTGGTAGAGATGTTAGAACATTCACAAATTTGAAAGGCCTTTTGGACGTAGGCAGTTCTGCATCAAATTGTATTCGGCATCAAAGATGGTCTGAGCAACCACCCGCTTCAAAAACACAGTAGCTTCTTGGAAATTGTTGCATCCAGTTCTCGCTTATTAGAACGCGGTCTAATTTTTTACAAATCAGACCCTCACTTCTTTTGTTACACCATGTGAATAACGGACCATGAGAGTGTAAGTCTGAGATAGTACAATATCTAGCAAACTCTCGGAAGTCTCTAGTACCTTGAGATATACGCGGAGACATTTCATATCTAGAGTTTTCCTCCCCGGCTAGTATTTCGTTGAAATCTCCTAAAACAAGCCAATGCTTGTTTCAGAAGTTCTGATTATCTTGTTGCTCCTTCAGGTCATTCCACAAACTTCTTCTGTCTTCTGCAAAGTTTGAAGCATAAACAAACGAACAATAGAATTCCAACCCTTGCTCCTCCAACAAAACCAAGCAAGTAATTACTTGAGCACTCTTGTAGATTGGGGTTATCTTGACTTTGTCATTCCACACGACCCAAATGCGGCCTAATCTGTCAAAATCATTGTTAGATACGTAATTTCAATTTTTGAATACAGACTCCACAACTGTCTTTGATTTTCTTTCCTTAACTCTTGTTTCCAACAAGCACCCGAACTGAAATTGATGATTAACGTATTCCAATTTTTTTTCTTTTCATTTTCTATTATGAATGTTTTGTTCTTGCGAATCCAAGTTTAATGGTATACAAATGATGATTCTTTACGTATGTTTGAAAATGATGATTAACGTATGTCAATTTGCTAATATTTTATCAAAAGCTATTTATAAATCTACAAAAAAATATATACAAATAAAAGCTAATTATATATATATATATATATCTACATAAATTAATATAGAAGAAATTTCTCAGGTTGGTTTACTTGAAGACTTGCCGGTTATGATTGGAAATGCCATAGTGCCAACCGACTTTGTTGTCTTAAAGATGGATGAAGAACCAAAGGACCCTCTCATCTTTGGAAGACCGTTCCTTGCCACCACCGGTGCAATTATCGATGTGAGATGAGACAAAATCGACCTCCATTTGGGAAAGAATGATGTCCTTCGGTTCAACATCAATGACGTGATGAAATAGCCTACAATCGATGTGCAAGCCTTCTATGTTGAAACCATGGATGAGCTAGCGGATGAACTTTTGGAGGAGTTAGATTTGGAAGATCACCTCCAAGTGGTATTGACTAAGGAAGAAGGGGAGCATGGATTTCTTCATGGTGAAAGTAATGGGTATATATGCAAGGATGCTAGATTCGCACAAGGCTATGAGTGGGGAAGCTAAGTATTTGGAGTTGACTCAAGATGCACACAACATAAGTGTTGTCGAGGTTGAGCACGAACAAGGGCAAGGAGCTAGCAATGGTAAGACTAGCTTGGATGAGGATTGGAGTGAGCTCAAGGCACCCAAGGTCGAACTCAAACCACTCCCCATTGGGCTAAGGTACGCCTTCCTAGGCCCTAATTCATCATACCCGGTTATAGTGAATGAAAATTTGAAAAATGATGAATTGTCCTCCCTTTTGTGTGAATTGAGAAAGTTTAGGAGAGCTATATGTTACTCTTTGGATGACCTTAAAGGCATTTCCCCTAATCTTTGCACACATAGGATCCATTTAGAAGATGAATCGATGACTTCCATTGAACATCAAAGGAGTTTAAATCCAAATTTGAAAGAAGTTGTAAAGAAAGAGATTCTAAAACTTCTAGACACGGGTATTATCTATCCCATTTCGGATAGTATTTGGGTTTCACCGGTCCATGTGGTGCCCAAAAAGGGAGGAATCACGGTTATAAGAAATGAAAAAGATGAATTAATACCTACTAGGTCTATAACCGGACATAGAATGTGTATCGATTATAGGAAACTAAACTCATCAACTCGAAAAGATCATTTCCCATTGCCTTTTATCGATCAAATGTTAGAGAGGCTTGCAAATCACCCTTTTTATTATTTTCTTGATGGATATTCGGGTTTCTTCCAAATCCCTATCCACCCAAATGATCAAGAGAAAATGACCTTTACTTGTCCCTATGGCACCTTCGCATATCGAAGGATGCCATTCAGACTTTGTAATGCACCCGCGACTTTCCAAAGGTGTATGATGTCCATTTTTTCGGATCTAATTGAGGACATGGTCGAGGTGTTTATGGATGATTTTTATGTATATGGTCCCTCGTTTGGTGCATGTTTGTCGAATCTTTGCAAGGTACTCACTAGGTGCGAGGAGGCAAATCTCGTCTTGAATTGGGAGAAATGCCACTTCATGGTTCGGGAAGGCATTCTTCTAGGCCACAAGATCTCGGAGAAGGGCATCGCGGTAGACAAGGCAAAGATTAAGGTCATGACGAGCTTAGAGCCACCAAACTCGGTCAAGGGTATTAGGAGCTTTTTGGGCCATGCCGGGTTTTATAGAAGGTTCATCAAGGACTTCTCCAAAATTGCAAGGCCACTAACTAGACTCCTTTGCAAAGATGTGGACTTCAATTTTGATGAAGAGTGCCTTGAAGCATTCTTGGAGATAAAGAAGGCTCTTGTGAGCGCTCCAATTGTGCAAGCACCGGATTGGAATCTCCCATTCGAGATCATGTGCGATGCAAGTGACTATGCGGTAGGAGCGGTTCTCGGGCAAAAGAAAGATAAGAAGATGCATGTGATCTACTATGCTAGTAGAACACTTGATGATACACAAGGGAGATACGCAACAACGGAAAAGGAACTACTCGCCGTTGTGTTTGCTATCGATAAGTTTAGGTCCTATATAGTGGGTTCCAAGATCATTGTCTACACGGATCATGCCGCGTTGAGACACATCTACGCCAAAAAGGACACCAAACCAAGACTCCTTAGGTGGATCCTAATACTCCAAGAGTTTGACATGGAAATTGTTGATAAGAAGGGTATTGAGAACGGGGTGGCAGATCACCTATCAAGGATGAGGATTGATGATCTTATACCAATAGATGACTCTCTTCCCGAAGAACATCTCATGATGATTGGTGATTTGAAGAGAGGTCTTGAAGCGGCAAGGATTTTCGAAGAAGCCAAGAGTTTGGAGGATGAGAAGCTACCATGGTACGCGGACTACGTCAACTACTTAGCTTGCAGGAGAGAGCCACCAAGATTGGATGGGTACTAAAAGAAAAAGTTCTTTAGAGACATAACACGTTTCTATTGGGATGAACCGTTCTTGTATACTCTATGCAAGGACAAGCTCTATAGGAGGTGTATCCCCGAGGAAGAAGTTGATGGCATTTTGATGCATTGTCATGGTTCGTCATATGGATGTCACTTTGCTTCATTCAAGACGGTTGCTAAAGTTCTACAAGCGGGGTTTTGGTGGCCAACTATGTTCAAGGACGCTCAAGAGTTTGTGTCTAGATGTGATGCTTGCCAAAGGAAGGGGAACATTAGTAGACGGGATGAGATGCCTCAAAATCCCATTCTTGAGGTTGAAGTCTTTGACGTTTGGGGAATTGACTTCATGGGACCGTTTCCCTCTTCTTATGAAAACCAATACATTCTTGTAGCGGTGGATTATGTCTCTAAGTGGGTAGAGGCCATTGCAAGCCCAAACAACGATGCGAAGGTTGTGCTTAAGATGTTCAAGTCCATCATCTTTCCGAGAACTGGAGTTCCAAGGGTAGTCATAAGTGATGGTGGAACTCACTTTGTGAACAAGGTGTTTGAAAGCCTATTGAGAAAGCATGGTGTGAAACATAAGGTAACAACACCATATCACCCCCAAACGAGTGGGCAAGTTGAGGTGTCCAACCGCCAAATCAAGGCAATCCTAGAAAAGACGGTGGAAACTTCAAGGAAAGATTGGTCTATGAAGCTTGATGACGCACTATGGGCCTATCGGACCGCCTACAAGACACCAATTGGGACAACTCCGTTCAATCAAATCTTGTCATCTACCGGTAGAGATTGAGTACAAGGCACTATGGGCGGTAAAGCTTTTTAATTTTGACATTAAGACCGCCTCGGAAAGGCGTCAAATTCAATTGCATGAGCTTGACGAGATTCGTTTGGATGCCTATGAGAGCTCGAAGATCTACAAGGAGCCAACGAAAGCTTTTCATGATAAAAAGATTGTCAAGAAGGGTTTCAAGGCTGGAGATCGAGTGCTACTTTTCAATTCTCGGTTGAAGATTTTTCGCGGGAAACTAAAGTCGAGATGGTCGGGTCCATTCATGGTCAAGGAAGTGATGCTGTATGGAGCGGTAACGTTGTGGAACAAAACCGGAGGAGATTTCACCGTCAATGGTAAAAAGGCTCAAACCTTATCATGCATTGGACTTCATTGAGGAAGGGACCTCGGTTCCTCTCTCAAACCCGTCTCCCGCCTAAAAACGATTTGCAAAGTCAAGCTTAGTGACTTTAAACAAGCGCTCTTGGGAGGCATTCCCATGACTATCCTTGTACATATTTGGATTTTTCTTTCTCCTTTTTTATGCTTTTGTTTCATGTTTTCAAGTTTCTTAGGTTCGGTTTTGGATTGAGGGTGAAAAGACAAAATTTTGAAAATCCTGCGTTTACATCGGGCAGAGGTATCGGCCAGTAGGGGGTCGATATGCCTGTTCGTCAAATTGAAGGAGAGCCATCGGTAGGCATCTGACCGATACCACGGGTCAATATAATTTCGGAAAAACTACAAATGCATCGGCCAGACGTATCGGTCTGAGGCCAGCCGATACCGTGCGTCCGTCGAATCGTTAGAATTCCATCGGTCGGCATGACACCGATACCACGGACCGATAGAAATTCAGGAAAATTTTCAAAAATCCGTGGTTATATCGGTGTGTGGTATCGACCTGAGGCAGCCCGATGCGATCATCCCAGGTAAGTTGAGCATCCGGTTTTCGCGCATTGACCCGGTTTAATGTCGGTCTGGTCCAATTTTTCTGATCGGTTTACTCCGATTTGCCCAATTAAACCAGGTCAATGCAGTTGACCAAAACTCTTTCTCCTCTTCTTCTCTTTGTCGCGATTCTTCTCCTTCTTTTCTCTCTCTCTTTTGCGATTTCTTCCTCCTTTTTCTCTCTTCTTAGTTCATCAATTCTTGCTCAAATTTAGTGATTCAAAACTCTTTGAACTCGATTCTAGCATAGATTTTTAACATCTACTCTATCTTTCCAAGGTATTTTCACCCAAATCCTCTCTTTTTCATGAAGAACAAGTTTTGCTTTGAATGGTTAAACTTCATGAAAATGTTTGTTTGAGGCTCGAAATTGGAGGATAACACTTGGGTTATGCTTGATTGTGATTGGGATGTTGGATTTGTGTGCTAATTTGTTGGGTTCATGGCAAAATTTTGAATTTTGAGCATTTAGGGTTCTTGAGCATGAATAGGGACGAAAATTCAAAAATATTGGGGAAATCGCGTAATGAATGAGGATATATCTTGCATTGGCATGCCTTAGTCTTGCTTGATACATATGAATTGGAATTAGCTTGTATCATTGGCAAAAATTGTGAAATTTGAACTTATTTGGAAATTTCAATGAAACTTCACAACATTTGCTAATTTCTCTTTGAGTTTTGTTCCTCTTATAGGTACAATGGCTCCTAAGGCTGACCAAACTCGAGCTCAAACGGAAAAAGCACGTGGAAAGCAAGTCGCCAAGTCAAGAAAGAAAGTTGTTGTGGAAGAAAGCGGTAGTGAGAGTGAGAGCGGTAGTGGTGATAACCGGGTCGCGGTGTCAAAGAAGAAGGTTGCGAAGCCTAAACCGCCACCGCTAACTTATGCGGAGGCTTACAAGAAGCTTAGAAGCTTGGGTTTCAAGGTCACTAGATACCCGGATCACGCTCTTCTAAATGAGGTCGGGATTCTCGAGGACGTGCAAGCAATCTACAAGAACATGGGGCTCGAGAAGTTCTTTGCTATGGCATTCCCCGCTTATGAAGTAGCCACTTGTCAAATTCTTGGCTTCTTTGACCGCCACATTCTACAAATTTGGGAAACCAAGGGACGATGCGGATCAATGGTTCATCAAGTTTTATGTGAACCGCACGCACTACCACATGAGCTTTAGCAAGCTAAGTGCGCTCTTTGGGTTTGAGGAGATTGGAACCTCGGCCCACATGGACTTCAACATCTCACACACGGAAATTCGTTCATTGTGAAACACCATTAGGCCTAGCGGTGTTTTTTTCTCGGGTCTTACCAAGTCATCCGCCATCCGCCATCCCGCCATCCGCTACGTGCACAAGGCACTCTCCCATTCATTGTTTGCTAGGCGTGAAACGGGTTATATC
This sequence comes from Eutrema yunnanense, assembly GCA_002933935.1. Taxonomy (NCBI): domain Eukaryota; kingdom Viridiplantae; phylum Streptophyta; class Magnoliopsida; order Brassicales; family Brassicaceae; genus Eutrema; species Eutrema yunnanense. The sequence goes on along the minus strand of PKML01012628.1, from coordinate 122,875 downwards.
ATCGATGACGAGATTGCTTTGATAGATATTGGGCTTACGCCGCTCCTTGTCACGTGTGACGACGTACACATTCTCAAGGGAGATGATAGGAAGGTAGCTCTAGTCACAATTCTTGTGCGACAACTTCTCCACTACAAGGAGTGGGTGCAAACAATGACGGACAAAACTCCGCAATTGAGTGTGGGTGGCATTATCACCCCAATATTGGAGGCTAATGGGATTAATGCGGGGTTGGTGAAGGATAGAAGCATACCCGGGGGTGTGAAGGAGATCGAGTGGATGGATGCGTTCTACCTAAACGGTGCGAAGTTTCTAGGGGGAAGAGCGGGGAGCTCATATGCCTACAAGTTTAGCATCTCTCGTCCAAACACGGTGAACATCATGCTCCCGAACCAAGCTCTCACCGCGATTCAAGTGGGAAGAAATATCCGGTTTTATCCGCTTAGAGATCAACTCTACAATCCCGCCATTCACCCACCACTAGAGGTTATCCGAAAACCCGGTTCACGCAAGGATCGAGCTTCATCACGGGCCGCCGAGAATGAAGAGCCATCATCTTCTCCAAGCGCGGTTTATGGAAGTGAGCGCTACTACTTCCATCCATATGACGAGCCTCTTCCCGACACGGCCTCAAAGCATGCTCATCACCAAATCAACCTCCTCCAAAGATGGAACAAATGGCAAGACAAGACCATAAGGAAGTTGGTGAAATCGGTGAAGGGTTTGAAAAGCCAAGCCAAAGAAATGAAGAGCCAAATCAAGGAGCTCGCGGCGAAGGTCACCGGGGCAAGCTCATCCCGTGATCCATTATAAGGAGAAGATGTCGAAGGTGAAGGAACCGGGGAAAACGCTATGGAAGAGGAGAGGCGCCACTCATACGACGGGACCATGGTGCTTGCGAACCAAGATGAACCGCCACGTGCTTCATCTCATGAACTGAGAAGGCATAAGAGGAGGGCAATGAGATCGCCAACGCCGTGCTCAAGCAACATGTCCTACTCCGTGGATACCTCCTACAACTCCGAAACATTCTAAGGTAACACTCCACCCTTGTAAAAAAATTTCTTTTCTTTGAGTTTCATGCATTATATAGTTTTTCTTGTTTTGTTTTTGGTCTTTCCCTTAGGCTTCTTTCACACCGGGTCGGTGTGATTTAAGTTTGGGAGGAGAGACCGGTATTTGACCTTGTGTTTTATGCTCTTATTTTCTCTTTTGCACTTGAGTCTCATGCATATCATGCATTTTCAATAAATTTGAAAATTTTAGAACATTTAGGATTGCATATTCACTTGTAGGTGGTGTCTAGTTTGCATTCTAGCTTGCATTTACATAAGCATGGAGTAATGACAACCTTGGAAACAAGCTTAATTAGCAATTGACTCAACGCCCAAGTTATTAGTTGTTTGATGCATTGAAGTTGAATCTGAAATCAAGGATGAACCATTTGTTAGAACGCATGCAACATTGTCTGTTCTTTGATTGAAGCAAGCTTGAATTGAACCTAGCCTCATCTAAGTGATAATCTAAATTGAATATGTAATTATTTTGCTTGTGTAAATTTAAATAAAACCGCGGATCACTTATACATACTTAGGCATTCTTTCTTCCTTCTCACCACTCTTGCTTGCCTAAGTAGCCAAACCCCATTTTTGGATTGGTTTCCCCACCTTGCCCATAACCTTCTTTCTAGCCCCAAATATTTTGTGTGTGCTTGTGAGGCCTTATTTGGAGTGAACTTGACAAAACGTGTTAGGAATAAGAGCGACAAGGAAGCACTCTTGTGTAGGATGAGTTCCAACATCAAGGAGCTAGACTAGGTGGGCGGTTTTTAATTGTAACATGGGAAACGGTTATAAATATTTTAGGGAATGGTTTGATTTGGTGTGTATGGTGGAGTGAAAGAAGAAAGAAAGGACGGTGAAGAGGGGTGTGCAATATGATGGTTAGTTGGTGCAAAGATGATTAAAAACAAAGCTCTAAGTGAAAGAGAAGCCTCAAAAGACAAAGAAAAAAAGAAGGCCATAAAGCCAAAGCATCAATTGATGAGAAGAGGCATAAACCAAAAAGAAGAAAAAGAAAGAGCTAAATGAAAGGAAAAGGAGCATCCAACCACAACCAAGGTGAAGAAGAAAGCCCCCATGAGAAGAGAATGTGAAAATGAGAACAAAGAAGTGTGTTTGGGTATCCAAGGCAAAATGCCTTGTAGGAAAATGGTAGAATAGGATTCGGGAACAAGCAAAAAGGGTTAGATTGAGTTAAGGTTAGTAACATTCTAGGCATTCGGGTAGACGAGAGTTTTTCCTTGTATGCATAGATTGCTCTTTACCTTTAGCATTTTGTCGGAGTTTGCTCGTTCATTGAGAGATCCTTGTGTTTGATCACCCATGCATATTGATGGGATCACTTTCATCTCATAACCGGTCCTTTAGCCAAGCGGATTCATTTAATTTTGCATAAGCACAATTCACGGATACAATCATTAATGAATGTTAAGAGGCTAGAGGATAAGAGAGTTTGTCTAGGTTGAGTTTTGGCTTTGTTGCATGTTATGAAGGAAATGGCTAACTCCTTTTGAGTAGACAACTTTGGTGCATCCTAGAACTAGTAACTTGGACGTTGAGTGCGATTGTTTCTTATGTTTTTTATAGGTTTGAGCTCCACTTGCATTGCATTGCATCTCTCATTGTTGATCTTGTTTGCTTGAGGACAAGCAAATGTTTAAGTTTGAGGGAATTGATGTGTCCATAATTTGCATAGTTTAAGCATGCATATCATGTAGGTTTTTAGATCATTTACTTGAATCCTCATAGCATTTCATACTTGTTTTGTCCCATTTAGAGTATTATGAGTCCTAGGTTAGGTCTTGCATATTTTGGTTTAGTTGGAGTGTCATTCTAGGTGCTTTTGGAGGCTTGATGGAGTTCAGAGGAAACCCGAGAGCGAGCGGAGCTTACATGAAACGGAGAAGGCAAACAAGCAGAAGTCCATCGGTCGGCCACGGGCCGATGCAGGCGACCGATGGGATTTCAGGAGAATCCGAGATGATATCGGGCAGTGGTATCGGGCCGAAGCTGACCGATGCAGGACAAAGAAGCAACGACAGAATCCCATCGGTGCGCCATGCACCGATGCAGTCGACCGATGGGATTTCAGGAGAATCCGAGTTTATATCGGGCAGTGGCATCGGTGCGAGGCCAACCGATGGGAAACTGTTGAAGACCAATTTCGACCGGGTCAATACCCGGTTTGTCCCGGGTTGACCCGGTTCGACCCTTTTGCCTTTAAATACCAAAATTAACCTAATTTTAGGATCTATCTTGTTTTTCTCTTGGCAAATACTTTCCTTTTGAGAGGATCTTGGGATTTGTAAGAGAGTTACCTTTAATTAATGCAATTTCTAGTTCTTTGATTCTAATCTCTCTTTCTTGCATATTCCTAAACATGAATCTTAGCAAACTTAACATGTGTTTTGTTGGGATTAACATGATTAGTGAGTAATCTTTTAGGGTCTTTTGGGTGAGATAGATTAGGGTAATTTGGGGTTGATCTATGATGTTAGGGGTTTAGATAATTTGATTTCCTTCCTTAATAAGTGTTCCTAAAACTAGATTAGTCTTGATTAAGTTGATTTAGATCATAGGGGATTTCTCACCCGGAAGGTGTTTGATGAAATTCCCCAATGAACTTATTTAGGGATTTACACTCTTGGCCTATGGAAATAGTTGTCCAAGGTGTTTATTGGTTGATTAGACCTTGTGTTCAATGCTTGATGATTGCTTAATTACAAATGGAAATTTGTTCTTAATTAGGTGATTAGCACGTGATTAATGCCATGGAAGTGGATTAGTCTTGATTAGTGGTCTAAACCTAAGGATTAGTATTGGTTGAGTATATTGGCAACATGGATTAGTTCTAGATCACCCAAAATCAATTACCTCACCCTAAGATTCGCCTTTTTATATTACTTTAAGTTCAATTGAGTCTCTTGTTTAGTTTATTGTCTCATCTTGTTTCAATTGTGTCAATTGCTTAAATTGTTGGTCATTTGATAGAATTGAATATTGATACATTTAATCTCATTAGACATCTAGTAAAACCCTCTTTGTTTAACTTAGATTTAGGAGTTTCGTGTATTCTTAGTGGCTTAATCTAATCCCTTTAGATTTGACATCTCTTATGCTATAACGATAAGCATAGAAGAATTGACAAAAGTCCTTTATCAGGGGCTAATTAATTCTCCTATCTCCACAGGTTTAATATGATATAAATTTGCTTATTTTCATTAAGTTTAGCAATTTCGTGATTAAAACCCATCAAAGAGAAAGTGCTTCATCCGTTCCATAAAAGTCATAGAATATAGTTTTTTTTTAAAAGAATGCACTTGAACAGATTCATTCAAAAAAAATATTTACATAAATTTGACCTGATACTTATCTATTATCTGATAATGGATCATACTAAATTTTAAAAAACACAGTGTTGCTAATTATAATACAAGTAAAACAAAAATATCCAATTACTAATTTCAAAAGTATATCAAAATTTCTTATTACTGGAACATATGTTTTTTTTTTTTTTGTAATAAACTGGAACATATGTTAAACGTAATTATTTCTGGTTAATTCTTGTAGAACCTTAGGATGATTTTTTCCCTATCATTACTAATTGATAATTTTGGAAGAATTTGAGAAAAGCTAATAATTGTTTTCTAAAAACAAATTTATTTATAATATCTTTGGATTTCAATAAGTCGACATAAATTCCAGATTAGATTAGGTTATAGTTTTTTAATATGCCCAAAATAAAATCACCAAGATACTACAATTCCATGAAAATAGCTATACTGTTTTAATATAAGCACGAGCTTGGAAATTATTTTTATACACATTACAAAAAAAAACAGATTTTAAGATAATTTTTAAAATTCATACTGCATTTAATAACGGTAGTTCTTGATGCAGTTAATGGGCTGATACATTTATGCAATGTTGGTTTAGGTCACCATCACCTAATTACCTGCTTCCCATTAACTGTGTGAGGACTTTATTTTGTGTCAACTACCATGGCTTACCCTTATTCCATTGGGCTTTAAGTTAAGTTAGGTTTGTTTTGTAAGTAACTATTAATTACGCTGTATTATGTGTTTTTTCCAATTTATAAGAAAACATCTAACCAAAAGAAAACAGGTAAATTTTAAAATTAAATAAAAAAACTATACAATATTTGGTCAAAAAAATTCGGATTAAATTATTCATCTAAGAGTTGCATCCAGGCCTCTAAAATGAAAAAAAAAACTAAATCCATTTTTTAAGAAAAGAAAGAAAACAAAAATTCCCCTTGGTACAAGAATCGAGTCACGATCTTTCCTTATAAATAGATAGACATCAAAGCCTTCCACATCTCATCCCATTAAAACTTCTTACTATCTTCTTTTGAAAATCTTTATCAATGATTCATCAAACTATGAAGAACATTTTCAATGTGTCCATTGCTTTGTGTCTTTGCACTCTTTTTGCGTTTGTTTTGTCTGATAGTCCCGAAGCAATGAGAGATCTCGTGACAAACTTTCCTGGCCAACCAAAAGTGAGCTTCAGACATTACGCCGGTTATGTCACCGTCAATGAAACCAATGGGAGGGCTTTGTTTTATTGGTTCTTCGAGGCTATGAATCAACCAAACATGAAGCCTTTAGTACTTTGGCTTAATGGAGGTAATCAAACGCACATTTTGACTTATGAGGAAACATAATTATGCTAATTTCACATAATTTTAATTATAAATATTTTTCATTAATTATAACTATATACTAATACATATAGGTCCTGGATGTTCTTCTGTGGGATACGGAGCAACACAAGAGATTGGTCCATTTCTTGTGGATCACAAAGGAAACAGTATTAAGTTTAATCCCTACGCATGGAACAAAGGTATATTAAAATATCATATTTATTTATTTCCATCATCATCATAATCAACCCTATGTATTAGAGCATCTGCAACGGTGTATTAGAGCATCTGCAACGGTTCAGAACCTTCATTAGGTATCTAAAAAATAAAATATTAATATTTTGATATAATATAATTATATAATTAAATTTTAATTTTAAAACAAAAAATAAACTAATGAAAAATGGACAAGTGGCAAAGGAGGTTCTTATGTGCATCCGATCGGTTCTCATTTGAGAATCGCTTCTCACTTCTCTCTTTTGCTTTTTTATTTATTTGATTATTTTAATGCTGAGATATCTTGTAAGATACTGCCGTTGGGGATGCTCTTATATATATATACAAGAGATTAAATTGGTTAAATTTGGTGATGCAGAGGGCAACGTACTATTTCTTGAATCTCCTGCTGGTGTTGGGTTTTCGTATTCAAACACAAGTAGTGATTATGGAAAACTTGGCGATGACTTTACAGGTAATAATATATTTATAATGAAATTATATCTATGTATTTTGACGTCGATTGATTGTTTTTATTTACAATCTACAGCGAGAGACTCATACGCTTTTCTCCAAAAGTGGTTCCAGAGATTCCCTGCTTACAAAGAAAACAAATTCTTTATCGCAGGAGAGAGCTATGCAGGTTTTAATTTTAATTTAAAATAAACATTATATTATACCTCATCTAGGGTTCTGATTTGTGTTTTTCTTCTAAATATATATACAATCACTAATGTACAGGAAAATACGTACCAGAGCTTGCAGAGGTTATTTATGACAAAAACAAGGAACACAAGAACAACTTGTCACTTCACATTAATCTGAAGGGTATTTTGGTAATTACCACGTTTGATTCTCATAAACAAACAAAAAAACATGTAGATTCTCTCTATCCTCAAAAGCATTATAGTGTGTTTGATTCTCATTGTACATATTTCGGTACCCGATCTATAGAGATCTGATAAACCTGATGTTTGAACCTTATCTGAATCTCATATATGGTATATCACTACACATAAACCATCGTACATTGCTCAATTGTTTGTAGTAACATGTTTGATTCTCATAAAAACTAGACAAACACAAAGTACCTACATTGTCCCATTTTCCATTCAAGACATGATAGTAATTGCTTATTTACTTATGGACGTACGCAGCTTGGAAATCCATTGACAGCATACGCAGAAGATTGGACAGGATGGGTGGATTATGCATGGAGCCATGCAGTGATATCGGACGAGACGTATAGAACCATTAAAAGAAGTTGCAATTTCAGTAGTAGTACTACTTGGGAGGTTAAAGAATGCAAAGGCGGCGTAGACGAAATACTCAAACAGTACAAAGAGATCGATCAGTTTAGCCTCTATACTCCTATCTGTATCCACCATTCGTTAAAACTTGATTCCTATGCCAGTTCCAAGACGGTAAAACTACTTATAATAACACATTAATCGTGTGTTTTACGACCACATGCAACTTACCTGAAACACTTAAACAGATACCGAGGCTTTTCGATGGATTTGACCCGTGTTTGGATGATTACTCAAGAGTATTCTACAACAGAGCTGATGTTCAGAAGTCTCTTCACGCAACTGATGGTGTTCATCTCAAGAACTGGACCATTTGCAAGTATTATTTCCTCTCTTTTTTTGGGGATAATTTATGATAAATTTTATCTAAATTCATCTGTTTTTTTTTTTGGGATAAACTGTGAATTTTATTTACCAAAAAACTGGAACGGTTTCTTTACGATCTGTTCGGCGGAGGAGCTAAGAAGTTATAAAAGATCAAAAAAAAAATAAAAAAACCTAGATGATAACCGGTGAAAGAATTCGATCCAAATTAACTAAAAAAACTACTCAAAAGTGAACGATTCATCTGTTTTTTTCTTTTCTTTTCCCGAGGAACAGCACTGATATTCTTAGTCACTGGAACTGGACTGATTCAAAGCCATCGGTTCTGCCTATATATAAGAAACTCATAGCCGGAGGATTTAGAGTTTGGGTTTACAGGTAAATTTTCTGCAAACAAGACTTTCAAAAAATATTAATTATTTAATTTTTATCCATTTGATACTTCAAATTCAATAAGAACATATGCGAGGCTTAAAACATACATTTAAAACATGGTTGCTTCCCACCCAAGCAAACTGTTTTATCCATGCATGTATTTTCCTTTTATCATATAACGATAATTAACTTAACCCTACTTATTATTCACCTCGGTGGTGATTCAGTGGCGATACTGACGGAAGAGTTCCGGTACTCTCAACAAGGTATTGGATAAATAAACTGGAACTAGCAATCAAGACAACTTGGAGGCCATGGTACCACGAGAAACAGGTCACAATCGATCATCACATTTCAAAATATTACTAATTAATCGATGTCATTTCATACTAATATTTGTTTATGAAGCGCGGTTAATTAATAGAATGCTGTTAATTTATGTATGATAATTAGGTAAGTGGATGGTTTCAAGAGTACGAAGGTCTAACATTCGCAACGTTCAAAGGAGCAGGACATGATGTGCCTTCCTTCAAGCCTAGCGAATCCCTCGCCTTCTTCTCTGCCTTCCTTAACGGAGTTCCTCCTCCTTCTTCGCGACAGAGCTAGCTCGAAGCAATTTTAAAATACTGACGAATTTAAAATAGAAAAAACGATATTCAGATAATGATCGCATTACAGTATATCGATAAATATACTATATATTTAGGTTTATATGTTACCTTTTCGTTCACGGTAGGGTAAATTATAAACTTATGTAGTGCTAGCACACCTGCTATATGTACGAAACTCATTTCAACCACGTTTATGATTATTATTAATAACATAAATATTTATATTTGTGTACCAAAATAAAAAATATTTCATATATTGATAATAAAATAGTATTGTAACTTATAAAGCCTTATTGTAGAAGAAAACTCTATGTCTTTTTTTTTTTTCATTTAAATTGACTAATAAATAACATAGTTGCTAAATCTCTCACACTCATCTCTATAATATTATTTAAGAAGATATTTTTGAAAATTAATTTTTTTTTGTAAGTTATTACATGAAATGCCATTACAAATAACAAATAATAATCGAAAATGATATAATTGTCTTTTACAATTAGTGATAAGAATATAGAAAGTGTTTATTTTGCATTAAAGATGTTATCTACTATATATTTTTAAATAATAATCAATCTATATATATTCAAAGAAAAAAATATATTCAAAATCTTGATATATTTTTCACTATAGTTTATGATATTTTATTTAAATTTATATCAAAATAAAAGTTGAAAATATTTTATTAATCTTATCAAAAGTTAGACACAGGAAAATTGATTTTCTTAAGAGTTCGTGAACTAAACACAAAACCAGAGTCATTAAACGGTGCATAATAAAGTTATGTTTTCAAGATTATAGGTTTTACGAGTTAGCCCGAATAATATTTTAGTCAACTGCAAAACGGGTTAAATAAACAAATTATTTCGTTTGACAAATATATTTATAGTCATGAGTTAGATATATTATAAAATTCAAATAAAATTTTTTTTTTTTAAATTTCAAAAGAATTTCTTTTAAAAAATTACCCCACGCTAATTATAGCACAAGTTAAATCCTAGTACACATACATTTTCTCTTTCCACACAAATTGAATAACAATTTGACCCAGCCACCAAGGGAGACCATACTCAACACGAGACCATACTCAACACGTCAATTCCTCACACCATTTTCTTGTAGTCCATGACCACTAGACATTCCTTTATATTGATGCTTGTTTTGTATTTCTAGCTTGACAAAGAATATGTTTGGGAGGTCCCAAGTGCGTGTTTAACGTCACTAACTTGACGGTTGCTTCCTCATTCTCATTAAAAATTGGAGGAAAGTTTTTTCCCCTCACTCCCGGGAGATGTATGATCTAGTATTTAAATTCTGTGTGTTGTTCTTATATTTGGATTTAGGTATCTTAGTGAAACTTTATGCGGCCGTACTATACGGTGTTTGATTATCAGGATATTGCTATGACAGCATAAGCATAGGAAAAAATATTAGTTAGTACAAAGAAAACTATTTTTTTTTAATCTAGTTTAGTTGTGATGTCCTCAAGTTTTGAATCTACAAAGAAATATGAATAGCTCACTAAATATGCGGAAAACTAATTAAGTTAAAGCAAATATTTATTTTGGATTTTTCCATAAATGTAGAAGATTGAGTCTAATTAACTAAATGCATAAACAAAACCAACCAGAGCATAGTGTAGATTCCTCTACATGATCTTCATTACAAGATCATTTCCAAGACCGTTCTAGTTCGTGTTTGATCCATATATTATTCAATGTTTGGTAATTATATGAACAAGAAGGAGAAGAATGCTACTAACCAATATCCGTAGCCATGATTCGGATTCTGAAATCTGTAGATGTCTTCTTCCCTTAACCTNTCCTCTCCTCTCATCGCCATCGATCTTGTCGATCTCCGCCTCCGCCGCAGGCTATCTCCCAAGGCTTCACAAACCCTCAATCGCTCTCCGATCTCCTCCTCAGTCGCAGCCTCTCTCACTGACTCAATACCCCCACAACCTCTCATATTCGGTTCTCTCTCTCTCTCTCTCTCTCGTTAGGTTTTCTTCGTTTTCTGATGGATTTAATTATAGGGTATATAGGTCTGCCGCATCCTCGCTCGATGACTCCGTCTTCTTCTTCCTCCAACGGCTCTGCTCCGTCTCGTCCTCCGCCGAGTGGTTTTCTCGTCACTGGCTTGGGGACCCAGATCTTAGAATTAAACAATTTTTTAGTGTAACTGGTCCGACGGTAATGGAAGAGTCTCTCAGATATGTTTATTCTTTATATCTATAGCTTGAGTGGTTTGATTTGTATAACAATTTCAAAGTAAAGCGAGTGATAATCCTTTTTTTTGTATTCCACAATGAAGTTTTGACAGGTTTACAAGAGTGGTCCTCTCTTCATTTCATCAAAAGGTGAGCTTTTATATCTTCTCGTTCTTCTAAGATTATATACTCTGCAACTCTACCCATTGTGTATCAGTCTTGATTCCTTAATTGATTGTTACTTAATGAAAAGAGAAGAAGGTTTACGATGCTGTTTTTAATGGTGAAGCTGCAAAATTGCGTTTACCCTCTTGAAATTAGGATGAATTTAAGATCAGTTTGTAATAAAAATTAAGATGAATTTAAGAAATTGCGTTTACTCTATATAGAACACATAGACTGTCTGTATTTTATTGATTCACAAAAATAGAAGCTTTATTTTTATTTTGATAAAAAGATAAATGTGCTATGTTACGCAGCTGTCTGTTTATTGAGGATATGAACTTTGTTTGATGTAACAGCAACGAAGACGAAAAATCGCCGACTTTTGCTAAACATTTGTGTAGATCTTCAATGGTGTCTTCCTTAAGGTGAACAAGGCAACAATTAGACGCTTACATTCACTTTATCAATTATAGAATGTATATGAGTGGTTTGTGTATAAAAAGTATATTTTTTATAGAAAGTCTATTTGGAACGGGAACAAGCTCGCGATACCAGAGTCGCCGCTAGCCGTCGTAAGTCTATCGGACCGTATAACGAAAAAGGTATTAACTTTGATCTTGAAACAATAGCTAAGCTACGATATGAAGGCATTTTTAGATTTTTTTCATCAGAAGCAGCTCAAATTAGATTACTTGGTCATAGATAACTAGCGGAAGAAAAACCATCGATGTCAGATACTCGCCGTATAGTATGAATATTTTTATGACTATACTATTTTTATGACTTTGTCTTTATTCTATTATGTACATAGTTGTTTAAACTTACTAGTATGTGTTGAGGATTTTGTGTATAGAAAATCTATTTCGTATTTGGAGAATAATGTATTGGCACGTTATAAATAATGGTTTAGTATACTGATATGAAAATGATGGAGTAATTTCTACTTGTGTATACAACGTCTATTTTTTGTAATTTTGCAATTTGCTTGAACTTATTTTGTTATTTGCTTGAACAGACCATCGTAAACTCCGCAAATAAGCCTATGGACCTTGGTTTCAAGGCAAAGAAGTAGAAATGGATATGAGCAAAAAATAGACGTGGTATGTTATTGCTAGATTTGAGATGTATTTGATTTTTTTAAAAATAGACTTACTATCATATTCATCCTTCTCCTCATATTTTACTCTTCTCCTCTCCGTCGATCTATTTTACTTACCAAATCTATACCATTTTTACAAAATTGTTATTGTAATCAATGTAAAGATTTGTAATTTTAAATGTACAAATTATTCAAATCATGATATGTTATGTAGTAGAAAACATTAATCTATATAGAATCCATTATATTCATTCTCCTCCCCATATTGTACTCCTCTCATCTCTCCGTCTATTCTACTTATCAAGTCTATACCATTATACAAACTTGTTATTCTAATCAATGTAAAGATTTGTAATTTTCAATTCAAACTCTGATATGTAATGTAGTTAAAAAGCGTCGGTCTATATATAATACATAGACTATCTATTTGGCTTTTGTTAATTCGATTGTTGGTTTTATTACTTTGCAACACTACCTAGTACTGCACCGTTGGAGAAAGACGGTGACCTTTATGTCGTGGGCGAGAGACGCTCGGAAATTAATGGAGACTAATTTTTATGTGTGTATAGAACGTCTATTTTTTTTTGTAATTTTGGAAATTATGGATGAGACACTTGAGAGATGAAATGTCTGGAAAAATAGACGTTTGTAGATTTGTTATGTCTTTGATTTAAAAAACTAGCCTTG
>PKML01012628.1:90891-106442 GCA_002933935.1 Eutrema yunnanense | reverse complement strand
TCTCAATGCCCACATCACGGCTTTAGCAACGCCTCTCTCCTTAGCACGCTCTACCGTGGTGCTTTACCTAAGATCCGTATGCTTCTTGACACGGCATCTAACGGGAACTTCTTGGCTAAAGACGTTGAGGAAACAATGGAGCTTGTCGAGAATTTGGCCCAAAGTGATGGTACATACGGCGACGACTATGACCGCGCCACAAGGACCACTAGTGACTTTGATGAGAACAAACGGGCAAAAGACATGAAAGCTCTTAACGACAAGTTGGACAAGCAAGCCAATTTGATTGATAAACTACTAGTGTCTTCCCAAAAGACGGTCAACTTTGTAGATGCTTATGATGAGAATCAAGGTTACTTTCAAGAGGAGAACGTAGACATGAACACTCAAGAGGAGGTTAACTACTTGGGGAATCAAGGGAACTTCCAAAACCAAGGAAACTACCAACGCCAAGGGTTCAATCAAAACTATCGGAACCACCCCAACTTCTCCTACCGAAATACAAATGTGGAGAACCCACAAGATCAAGTCTACCCTCCACAACCTACTCAACCTCAAGGAGCCCCACAAAAACAATTTCCACCTCACGAGCAAGCTTCTAATACCAACAATCAAGCCTTTGTCCCAAGGAATCAATTCCAAGGGAACCAAGGTGGATTTCAACACAAAGCTCCACCCGGTTTTCAAGCACCTACATCTAAACTGCAAGAACTTGATTTGAGCTCCATGTTCCAACAACTACTCAAGGGACAAGCGGAGATCCATACAAAGGTGGATTGCTCTTACAATGACCTCAACACAAAGATTGAGGCTTTGAACTCCAAGGTCAAACACATGGAGAACAAAGGGGTCGCTTCTTCTTCGCGTCCACAAGGTCAACTACCGGGCAAATCCGAAGCGAATCCCAAGGAGTATGTCAATGCCATAACTTTGAGAAGTGGCACGGTCTTGCCTACAAGAGAAGCTCCTTCTCCTCTCAATGTGGACATTGAGGACCAAAGTGGGGGGGGGGGGTGGAACTTCAAGAAGATGAGGTAGTAAAGGAGCACGATAAGGTTGAAGAAGTCGAGAAGATCAAGCCTAGAGATGTTGGAGCTCAAGCCAAGCCAAAGAAGAATGTGTTCGTCTCCAAGCCATACGTCCCAAAGCTACATTTTCCCGGTCGTTTCAAGAAACAACTCATGGATAAGTATAAAACTATTTTGATAGGCAAATGGAGAAAGTGGAACTCACAATGCCTTTGGTGGATGCATTCTTACTTGTCCCCCAATATGCCAAGTTTTTGAAAGATGCTGTTAATGAAAGAGCTAAGGAGATGGAATCCATGGTCATTCTAACTCATGAGTGTAGTGCCATTATACAAAAGAAGATGGTACCCAAGAAGCTAGGAGACCCGGGATCCTTTACCTTAACTTGTGCTCTTGGACCTCTAGCTTTCAATCATTGCTTATGTGATCTTGGAGCAAGTGTGAGCCTCATGCCATTTTCGGTAGCTAAGAGATTAGGCTTCACACGCTACAAAGCATGCAACATCTCTCTAATATTGGCGGATAGGAGCGTGAGGGTCCCTATTGGTCTACTTGAGGATCTACCAATTGTGGTGAAGGATTTCATCGTCCCCACGGACTTTGTGGTTCTTGAAATTGATGAGGAACCAAAAGAACCTCTTATCTTTGGTAGACCGTTCCTAGCAACCGCGGGAGCGATAATCGACGTAAGGAAGGGCAAGATAAATCTCCATTTGGGTAAAGGAGAAGTGATTGAGTTTGATATCAACAAAGTAATGAAGAAGCCCACTATAGACGGGCAATGTTTCTACATTGAGACCGTGGACGAGTTGGCCGATGAATTACTTGAAGAAATGAGAGTGGAAGACGGGTTAGAAGTGGTTTTGACAAAGGAGCACGGCGATCATGGGTTTTTGAGCAAGGAAAGTCAAGGCTATGAGCTTCTCATGGATTCTCACAAACCGGTCGACAAGGACACCACATTTATTGAGTTGTGCATCCGGGGTACCACGGTTCAAGAAGAGCTCGTTCTAGCATTCAAATAGACTAGCAATGGTAAGACTAGTTTTGAGAAGGACGATTGGAGCGAGCTCAAAGCCCCAAAGGTGGACCTAAAACAATTTCCTGCGGGATCAAGGTATGCGTTCTTAGGTCCAAATGAGTCTTACCCGGTTATTGTGAACGAGAGTCTAGATGAAAACGAACTATCCTCCCTTCTTGTGGAACTTAGGAAGTATAGGAAAGCAATTGGCTATTCTTTAGATGATATCAAGGGTATTTCCCCAAGTTTGTGCACGCATAGAATCCATTTAGAGGATGAATCAAGGACCTCTATTGAACATCAAAGAAGGTTAAATCCTAATTTGAAAGATGTTGTAAAGAGAGAGATTCTTAAGCTCTTGGACGTGGGCATTATCTATCCAATATCGGATAGTACGTGGGTCTCCCCGGTTCATTGTGTGCCTAAGAAAGGGGGGATGACGGTTGTTAGAAATGACAAGAATGAAATGATTCCTACTAGAACAATAATCGGGCATAGGATGTGCATTGACTATAGGAATTTAAACTCATCTACTCGAAAATATCATTTCCCGTTATCTTTCATAGATCAAATGCTTGAGCGTCTCGCTAATCATCCTTTTTATTGTTTCCTAGACGGTTATTCGGGTTTCTTTCAAATACCCATACACCTGAATGACCAAGAGAAAACAACTTTCACATGCCCTTACGGTACCTTCGCATATCGAAGGATGCCGTTCGGGTTGTGTAATGCTCCCGCAACTTTCCAACGTTGTATGATGTCCATTTTTTCCGATCTTATCGAAGACATGGTAGAGGTCTTTATGGACGACTTCTCCGTGTATGGATCTTTCTTTGGTGTTTGCTTGTCTAATCTTTGTAGGGTCTTGCAACGATGCGAAGAAGCAAACTTGGTGCTCAATTGGGAGAAGTGCCATTTTATGGTACGAGAGGGGATCGTGCTAGGACACAAGATTTCCGAGAAAGGCATAGAGGTGGATAAAGCCAAGATTGAGGTGATGGTTAGTTTGGAGCCGCCTAAGTCAGTCAAAGACATCCGGTCTTTCTTGGGTCATGCGGGGTTCTACCGAAGGTTCATCAAGGACTTTTCAAGGATTACTAGACCCCTCTCCCGGTTGCTTTGCAAGGAGGTCGAGTTTGTGTTTGATGAGGAGTGCATGGGAGCATTCCTAGAGATCAAGAAAGCGTTGATTAGCGCCCCTATAGTCCAAGCACCGGATTGGGACATTCCGTTTGAAATCATGTGTGATGCTAGCGACTATGCGGTTGGAGCCGTTTTGGGTCAAAAGAAAGACAAGAAGACCAATGTGATCTACTATGCTAGTAGAACTCTAGACGATGCTCAAACTAGGTATGCAACCACGGAGAAGGAGTTGTTGGCCGTAGTCTTTGCCATGGAGAAGTTTAGATCTTATGTTGTGGGTTCAAGGGTGATTGTCTACACCGATCACGCGGCTTTAAGATACATTCATGCAAAGAAGGACACGAAACCGAGGCTATTACGTTGGATCTTGCTACTCCAAGAATTCGATTTGGAGATAGTAGACAAGAAAGGCATAGAGAACGGAGTAGCGGATCACTTGTCTAGGATGAGGATAGAAGACCTCGTCCCCATTGAAGACAAGCTTCCCGAAGAAAGTCTCATGGTTGTGAAGGTATTGAGAAGGGGAATTGAAGCCGTGAATGGTATGGAGGAAGCTAGCGGTCTACAAGATGAAAAGCTCCCATGGTTTGCGGATCTAGTCAACTACCTAGTTTGTGGGAAGGAACCGCCTTTGGATGGGTATAAGAAGAGGAAGTTCTTCCACGACATTACTAGATACTATTGGGACGAGCCCTACTTGTACAAGTTGTGTTCGGACGGGTTGTATAGAAAGTGCGTAGCGGAAGAAGAAGTGCAAGGGATCCTACTCCATTGTCACGGGTCAACCTATGGCGGGCATCACGCATCCTACAAAACCGCTACAAAGGTCTTGCAATCCGGTTTTTGGTGGCCTTCGTTATTCAAGGATGCACACACCTTTGTCTCCACGTGTGATGCATGCCAAAGGAAAGGGAATATTGGGAGAAGAGATGAGATGCCCCAAAACCCAATCCTTGTGGTGGAGATGTTTGACGTGTGGGGCATCGACTTTATGGGACCTTTCCCGTCATCATATGGTAACCAATACATATTGGTGGCGGTCGATTACGTCTCCAAATGGGTGGAAGCCATTGCAAGCCCGACCAACGATGCCAAGGTCGTTCTAAAACTGTTCAAGTCCGTAATCTTCCCAAGGTTCGGAGTTCCGAGAGTGGTCATTAGTGATGGAGGTAGTCATTTCATCAACAAGGTGTTTGAAAGCTTACTAAAGAAGCACGGTGTGAAGCATAAGGTAGCAACGCCTTACCATCCTCAAACGAGTGGCCAAGTGGAAGTATCAATCCGGCAAATCAATGCCATACTTGAGAAGACGGTTAGGGGTTCAAGGAAGGATTGGGCCAACAAGTTGGATGATGCTTTATGGGCATACCGGACCGCCTTTAAAACACCTATAGGGACTACACCATTCAACTTGCTTTATGGGAAGTCATACCATCTACCGGTTGAGTTGGAATACAAGGCCCTATGGGCGGTGAAGCTACTTAACTTCGACATCAAGACCGCACAAGAGAGACGGTTGATCCAACTTCACGAGTTAGAGGAGATTAGGCTCGATGCCTATGAAAGCTCGAGGATCTACAAGGAGAGGACCAAAGCATTCCACGACAAGAGGATTGTGCACAAGAACTTCAAGCTTGGAGACCTAGTGTTGGTATTCAATTCCCGGTTGAAGCTCTTTCCCGGGAAACTCAAGTCAAGGTGGTCGGGTCCGTTTGAGGTCAAGGAAGTAAGGCCGTATGGGGCCGTTGTGCTTGTTAACAAAGAAGGCCAAAATTTCATTACAAACGGCCAAAGACTCAAACCCTACCGGGCAGATCAAATCGTCGAGAAGGGAGGATCGATCCCCCTCGATGATGTCCCTCTAGCTTGAGAACGGTAACAAACGTCGAACTTAGTGACGTTAAACAAAGTACTATTGGGAGGCACCCCAAGATTATCATTGTACATATTTTCCTTTTTGTTTATCTTTCTTTTCTATCTTGCTAGATCTTTTTGATGTTTTTGTTGAGTATGCATAGGGGTTCAAAGGCAAAAAGGTGAATACCGAGCTGTGACACCGAGGAGTGACCTCGGTATGGCCTTACCAAGAACAATACCGATGTCACAGGTCGGTATCATAGCTCGGTATGGAAACAGGAGGAAAACCTCCTTAACACCGACGAGTGATACCGATGAGTGACTTCGGTATCGACCGATACCGAGGTATGACACCGAGGAGTGACCTCGGTATGCCGTGTAAAACGAGGGACCAATACCGACATCACAGGTCAGTACTACAGCTCGGTATGGAAACAGGAGGAAAACCTCCTTAACACCGACGAGTGATACCGAGGAGTGACCTCGGTATCGACCGATACCGAGGTGTTACACCGAGGAGTGACCTCGGTATCGATCGATACCGAGGTGAGACACCGAGGAGTGACATCGGTGTTCGCCGAAAATTTTGAAAAATTCGGACCCGATCCATGTAAGATCCGACCCGACCCAGGTAAGTCTCCTTCTTCTTCCTCTCCCACGCGACCAGGCCCATTTTTTTTATCACCTCTTTCGCGATTTCAAGAGAGAAAATTCCCAATCTCCCTTTTTTCTCAACCAAATTTGGTGATTCAAAGCCCCATAATCTCGATTTTCACTGCTCTTTTTGGATTTATCATCATTTCAAGCATCTAATCCAAATTCCCCAAGGTATTATTCAATTAAATTTTTGAAAACCATGATTTTGTTCTTGAAGAGACATTGCTTGAATATGGTTTGATATTGTGGTTCATTTGTGCAAATACCTTGGGGATGGTTTATCTATGCTTAAACTTGATGATTCATATGCAAGATTTTGAGAAATTGGGATTTTGAGAATTAGGGATTGTGAATTGGGATAATTTGTTTGTTAGGTGCGAATTGTGACCTTCGTTCATTGCTCTTAGATCATCTTTTGGTGACCCCTTGTTGATTTAACAAGAAATTGTACCTATGCTCATGAATTGTCTCAAGCATATTTGTAGGTACAATGTCGGACAAGGGCGCTCCATCGACACGGGCACGGACCAAGGTTTCAACAGGAGCCAAAGGGAAATGAACTGCCCAAGCTACGGCCGCAGAAAAGGGGAAAGGGATTGCCAAAGCTAGTGCCAAGGCAAAAGCTAAACCCACGGCCACGGCAAAGGGAAAAGGAAAGAGAGCCGAAGAAGAGGTCGAGAGAGAGAATGTCCCCATGCCGGGACGGACAAAGCCAAGTGAGCAAGAGTATTTCGACAAATTTTGCCAAATGAAATGCGAGCAAGGCAAATTTGTCGATACGGAGACAATGGAGAGAATGGGTATAAGCGACGAAGTGTGGACTCTCTTTGAGAACATGGGGCTAAGGAAGTTCATGAGCATGAAACACGAAGCTACCAAGGCACTCACCGGCAAGTTCCTAGCCACCCTACGAGCTAAGTTCTATGACACGGAGAATGCAAACTCCGGATTTGGAGTTCTAAAGTTCGGACTCGAGGGAACAACCTACGTCGTCAACTTCCATGTGCTTTGCGAGATATTCGGGTTTAGGGAAGAAGGTACTTACGGCGGGCAGTACTTTGACTACCCGGCAAACGAGCTCCGAAATCTTTGGGCAACAATTGCAAGCGGGGAGTTTAGAGCCGGTGACTCTAAGAGTGCGAGCATAAGGCACCCGGCAATCCGGTACGCACACAAGGCGTTGGTCCACAATTTCTACCATAAGGTAGAGATTGACACGGTTACTACGGAGGAAATAGAATTGTTGGGGCTTGGTCTAAAGCCTATCCTACCCGTTCTCGCAAACGGTGAGGCATTCGAGGGGCTGGAGAGACTTCCTTGTCTCGCAACACTCTTGGTGAGACACTTGTTCCATTACCGGGATTGGGCTTGGAAGACAAAGTCGAAGAAAGCCGCGATTTGCCTCGGTTGGGTTATAACTCCAATTCTCATGGCAAAGGGGATCAAGATAGCACTTGGCCAATATGATTGGAAATCTCTGGATATGTCCTACCTTTCCAAGGTTAAATTCTTCAAAGGATACATCGAAGGAAAGATGGGCTACAACCTCCAACTCACCGAGATATCCTTGGCACAAATCCCCTTACCCAATCCCGCGCTCACCAACTTCCATGACCCAAGGAACATCATGTTCATCCCTCCACAAGAGTACCTCTACAACTCCACCGTCGACCCACCTATGCAAGCGTTCCGAAAGAAAACACAACGGAGAACCGCTATCGAGGAGCCAATTGACCTCGACGAGGGAGTGCCAAATGAGTCATCACCCGAGACCGTCTACGGTAGTGAGCGCTACTACTTTGACCCCTATGACGGGGCTATCACTAGCCAGACCACAAGACACGCTCACCACCAAACTCGTCTCCTCCAACGAATGTGTAAGTGGCAAAACAGAAACATGAAGAAGATGGTCAAAACGATCAAGTCTTTGAAGAAGACGGTGAAAACCATGGGTCGAACCATCAATGAGCTAAAAGACGGAGGTTGTGGAGCGAGCTCATCAAGGGCCGGTGAAGGAGGAGATGTCGTCACGGATGCTAACATCGCGCCTCGAGGAAATGATTGGGAGCTAGGCATTAGCTCTAGCCGTCCCACGGCCCGACAGGAAAGGGCAACAAAGAGGAAAGCGATGCGGTCTCCGTCTCCCGTCTCAAGTAATCCATCCTACTCAATGGGGTCTACATCCCCATCTCCAAGCTTCTAGGTACGAATCCAAAACTCTTGTATATATTTTCTTTTAAGTCTTGCATTGTATAGCTATCTCTTGTTTTTGGTCCTTTCCTTAAGTTTATTTCACACCGAGACGGTGTGATTTAAGTTTGGGGGAGGGACCGGTATCTAATAACATTTGTTTTTGTCTTATTTTATATTTTCATCTTGAGTCTCATGCATACATCTAAGGCATAGAAAAACCAAACAAATTTGAAAAATTTTGAAAATGAAAAGACAAAAAGAAGTCATTTAGGATGCATTTGCACTTCATATAGGATTGAGTCTAGAATGCATAGCACGTAGACAATGCATTGCATGCGCATTAGGAGCTAGAATGATTCCCCTTTGCGAAGTATTGCTTTAAGAGTTTAAGTCCTATGCTCTAGATCTCGTGTGCGAAATTAAGGTCGAACCATGTTTGGATTTCATGTCTCATTACTTAGTTCTTAGCCAAAGCAAGTTGATTTGAGTCCATTCCTACTTAAGTGATAACCATAATTCGACATTGTAATTATCATGCTTGTGCATTGCATAGTGAATGCATGGTTACCACATACATATTTGGGCTATCTTATCCGCTTTGCCACTCTCTTGCTAGCCCGAATAGCCGATTCCCATCATTGGAACGGTTAACCACTCCCTTAACCCAACCTCTTTTCAAGCCAAATGCGACTTGTGAGTGATTGTGAGGCCTTTTTCGAATCAACTAGGCAAAAAGTGTTGAGTTTAGAACGACAAGGAAAAACTTCCATGTAGAACTAGCTCGGCATAAATGAGTTAGACATAGGATAAGGCTAGATAGGTTGGGAACTTGGGACAAGGTAGAAAGAGGAGATTGCGGGAATGAGAAAAAGGGATGAAGAAGAATAGGGGATAAGCAAAAAGCTTGAAATGGTTGGCTATAGTCGTTTATGGAAAAAGCTCTAAGTGAAAAAGAAAAGAAAATAGTCTCTAGTCTTCAAAAAGAAAGAAGGAAAGCCAAAAAGACTAAAGCAAAGAAAAGAAACAAGAGAGACTAGAGAAAATAAAGAAGAGCTAAGTAAAGAAAAATGTTGAAAGCCAAACCGTTTGGTGAAGAAGTAAATCCCCTAAGTGTGTAAGAAGAGAAGGAAAGTGAGATGATATGAGTAGTGAAGGCAAAATGCCTTGCAAAAAGGGTAGCTTAGGAAGATCTTCATTGGGGTTTAGAAATTAGGAGTCAAGTTCGATATGGGACATTTGGGTAGATGGAAGTCAACCTTGTATGCATCTATTGGGCTTTACTCTTAGCATTTTGCATTAGTTGATTCCTTTTGAGAGAAACCCTCGCTCGGAAATCGTCACTTGTATCGAGATCACCTTTATCTCGAAACCTCTACCCTAGCCAAATGCATTCACTTGCCTTGCATAAGCATGATTCACTTGGAAAAAGTCTAATAAATGTTAAAGGATTGGATGATTTGAAGGCTTGTGTAGGTTGAGATTTGAGCTTGGTTCATGTAAGGATGAGCATGGCTAACCCCTTTTGAGTAGACATGTTTGATCATACTTTAGAGTTTGCACTTGGACTTGAACGCTTTTAGTGATGCTTTTGCTTGAGGACAAGCAAAGAAATAAGTTTGGGGGAATTGATATCATCATATTTTGCATCATTCTAGCATCTGTTTCATATAGGTTTCGAGTCATTTACATGTAGTTCATGATATCTTTTTAGCATTTTAGTCATTTTAGGAGTCTAGTGCGTCCACATTTAGTCCTAGAGAGTTCTTGCATGTTTTGGATCGTATTTCAGGTGTTAACGAGGAGATTCGAGACCCGAGGAGAGGAGACAGAAACCGTACTGAGGTCACTGCTCGATACTGGTGCTCGGTATCGAAAACAGAGGGGTTGCACCGAGGTCACTGCTCGATGCAACTGATCGGTATAGCTCGACGGGGAAAAACAAGCTCAATACCGACGTATAACACTGATGAGTGACGTCGGTACCGAAGCTTCAGGAGATTGTACCGATGTCACTGCTCGGTGTCACTGATCGGTGCTGCCACAGGAAGAAACCCGGGGGAAAAGTCCTTAATACCGATCAACGATACCGAAGAGTGACCTCGGTATCCACTGAAGAACAACAGCCTCAATACCGATGCCACTGCTCGGTACTCCTCGTCGGTGTACTAACCCAGGCCCAATACCGAGGTGTTACACCGAGCAGTGACCTCGGTATTGGCCGAATCAGAACTTTTCTATCCATTTGAACCGGGTCGGTACCCGGTTTGTCCCGGGTCGACCCGGTTCGTCACTATTCACTATTTAAGCCCAAAAACCTAATTTGGAGGGGCTAAGTCTTTTCTTAAGCAAAAACCCTCTCTAAGAGTGATTTGTAAGAGATTGATCCTTTTAATTTATGCAATTTGAGTATTGTTTTCTTGATTAAATCCATCTATCTTCTACTTTCTAATCATCCAATCATCTTGATCATGAGTTTTAACACTTCTTTTCTTGGATTTGTTAAACCCATGATGATTAGTGAGTAGTCTTAAGGATCTTGGGATAAGGTAGATTAGGGTGATCTAGGGTTTGATTAGTGGTGTTTAGGATTAGATAATCTTATATTCCTTCTTGTCTAGAGTCCCTAATGCTAGATCTAGCTTGAAAGAGTGGATCTAGATCACAAGGCATTTCATGAACACCAAGTGTTTGATGAAATGCCAAGACCAACTAGACAAGAGATTTATGTTCCTAACCTAAGACATTAGTTGTTTAGGGTATATCTTTGGTTGATCTTGTTATGATTCTTAATGCTTGCTAATTGTTAATCCACAAATGATGATTTGCTAATGGACTTGATAATTAGCATAGTGATTAGTTGCTTGAAAGAGAACTAATCTAGATTAGAGATCTATTACCTAGGAATTAGCTTCTTGAGTAAATGAACACCACTAATTGAACTTGGATCACCTTATATCATTAACCTTATCTCTTGTTCCGCTTTTGTTATTTGGATTACGATTCGTTTAGTTGTTGCTTTGCTTAATTTGAACTTGAACACTTAATCACCAATTGCCTTGTTAGCTTAAATTACTTATGAACCTTGCATTCTTAGTGTTTAGAATAATCCCGATTATGGATTGATAACCTCCTTACTACATCGTATTGGGGATATTGATACCTCCTAGAGACTAAAAAGTCTTGTATCAAATCTCCACCTTGATCCCATCTTGAAATCTCCTTGTGAATTGCCCTTTGAACCATTGACTCATGGCTCTAGACTTGGCACTTTATTCTTCATGTAAACATGTCCTTCTGCAACTTGATTCACTTTGGTGTTCTTTGATTCTTCTCATGTACACTGAGCTTAATCAAACACTCCTTGAACTGTAAGCAGCTAACCCTGAATCATACATGCTTCAGACCTGAAACAATCCTTGATTCAACACTCTCTGTTTAAACGTATATGCCTTGAACTCCTGTTGTACCGCTGTTACTCCTAACAGAACATGCCATCCAACCATACTGCTGAACAGACTTTCGACACAACCATGTTCAATCATCATGCTTTACATAATCTTGTTGACAAACAAATCACTCTTGAATCAACTGCAGAAAACCTTTAAGTCATTTATGCTTCATTTCTCTGAAACCATCTCTGACTTACCAAGACATCACTGGACCTGAACACCTCTTTGAACATCACTTTGCACCGCTGTTATTGCCTGCAGAACACTCCTCCTAACTCCACATGGCTAAGAAGACTCTCGATACAAATATATTTGTTCAACCTTCTGTTCAAATCCCTTCTGCATCAGCAGAACCATCCAACGACCAGACTCGAACTGTCACCTTCATTGAACCTGTCTCACATCCACAACCATGTGATCCGCCTAAGACACCAGCTTACATCCCTTAGCACTTCATTCTCTAGAACCCTTGAAGTTACTTCCTTGCTGCAAACATACCCTGCATTACATCAATATATGCAAAATCCACCTATCATTGACACTAGCATCTTATCCCTTAGAGATCAACCTGAATCTTCACCATATACTAATGAGCTTTATTTAGGTGTTCCTCCAACTCACTTGAACTCCTGCAAGTGAACCTTACAAAAGATTCATCCACCTGACCTCTCTAAGATGAAAATAGGTAAACCATAACTCTGCTTGTTCTCTTTTTCCCAATGCAGCTTTTTTATCCTCTGCATTCTGATCCTTTATTGGATCCCTCTTCAATTGCTAACACTTGCAACTGATATCCAGATGTCTTCACCACCATCAAGCAATAAAGCTCTAAAGCTTTCCTTCTAACCCCGGTTGCAACCTGATTATGCTTGAACCTGTAAACATCTCCATCTGCTCCTGGTCCTTTATCCACCAACTTGAGACTAAGCCTGCAAACCAAAACTTCTCAAACCTTAACCATACCAATCTGTCTTTGACCCCAACAGATTCCTTGATCTTGTTCCATACTCATCTGCAACTACCCTTGAACTGAATCCAAAAACCTTTTCTTAATCCTCAAATAGCCAATAACACACATACAATTCAAACTTCTAAGGCATCCCTCAGTCCCATGAATTTTCTTCTAATGACAAATTTTGAACCCTGAACACCATCTCTTGTATTCTTCCAAAACTTCAATTCCCTGAATTTTGCAGACCCTGAACAACCAGAAACAACCAATCAAAACATCACAAATTGTACCTTGTGATTCCATGGTTTGACCCTTGAGATTGAATAATCCGATTATGATTCCAATATCTTGAATTTAACCAGAATCCCTTGGAAATAACTCCACCTTAAATCAATCTCTCTGTTGCACTTTTATATCTTAACTTCTCTGGATATTTTATGTCCCCTGAGCTCATGTGCATTCTCTTTGCATGATTCCCTTCTGCAATTTTGGACAATTTCCGTTTGATTAAAACTAGGCTTGTTTTAATCTCTGGCCCAACTGAAATTTTTCTCCAAAAACTTCAAAAAAATTCGGACAGGCCCATAAGGAATTGAATTTGGCCCAAGCAAATTTTCTTCATTTCTGGCCCAACAGAAACAATGAGGCCCAACTTCAACTTCCTCCCTTCTGGCCCAGCTCGAGCCCAATTGGAGAAAAAAAAAACCTAGCTTCTCCTATTCCTGGCCCAGCACTTGGCCCAACAACTTTTTTTTCCGGCCCAACTCGGGCCCAGCTGGGGAAAACCCTAGCTTCTCCTTCGCGTGCTTCCTCAACGCGACTCCGCCGCCGACACCGCCGATCTGCCTTGTCGCCGTTTCCAACAACATCACCGGCGACGACGCGCCTTCGCAGCCGACCCTCGACGTCGTTCTCCGCTCGTGAAGAAGATCGGCGCCTCCTTCTTCCCGATGGCGATTCTCGGCTGACGGCGCGCATCCCGCGGTGGTTTCATTCGGCGTCTCACGCTCACGCGTCTCCTTCCTCGACGGCGAGAATCTTCCCGATGACTTGACGCATGCCTTCACCGTCGACTCTGCAATTCTCGGCGAGTTCCCCGCCGAAATCCTCCTGCGACTCGACGCGCTTCTTAGCAGCGGACCCTACCGCCAAAACCCCAAAGCTTCTTCTTCGGCGATTCTCCGGCACTTTCCTCTGTCTTCTCCGGCGATTCCTCAGATCCACCTTTGTCCTATGAAGGGCTCCAGAGCTTGTGACTCCACCTTTGCCTCCGACCAGAACGACCTTCGGCGGTCCTCTCCTTCCGACGAGAAACCATCTCATTTATCATGAAGCTTCCAAAACCAGATTCACTCTCTTACATATTATTTTATTATTTAATATGACTTAGAGTAAATCAAATTTACTTGTGTGATTGATTGCACACATTTCACCAATTCTTTCAAAACCGTTCTTCTTTATGAGAGCTCGTTTTTCCCGTCAAATTTATGAATCGAAGAGTCTGACGCTCTGCTACCACTTGTCAGGATTTAAGCTTTAATCCTCATTGTCTCAATCTATCTTCGAAACACAAATTAATGAACACGAGAATTGTCCACCCAGTTCACGGTCTCTAACCGCTACGTCTGGGGTGGATCCGGGATCCACAACATCCACTATGAAGAACAATCGGAGAACACCTCCGATGTGGTTCACACTATAGATCTCTCTCACACCCAACAAACAAGAAAGAACAAAAAACATAACTAGATTCCCCAGAGAAAACCCCTATTCTCTCTCTAGCTCTACGAGTCGCCTCTAAGGCGCTCGGAATCCTTGGAGTCTGGATTAGGTATTCCTATTGTTAAACACTTGTATTTATAACAAAGAAACCCTATAAACTTACTTGGCCCAACTTGACACTAAAACTTATACTAAGCCCAACTGCTGGTCCAAGTCGTGAGTTGACTGAAGTCTGACTTCTCACAGTTATGTTAAACTGATCACAAAGTTGCTTAAATACTAAAATAAAACGAACTAGGTCGGCCCGAGATAAACTGGATCGAGACCAAATTTTCAATAGTAATATATTGTTTGATTGGTTTGCTTGAGTACAGTCTACAGACAGATCAGATCAAAATTCCATGGGGATGATCGTTGTTCTACCTCGGCTTCTAATCGATCATTGATTGGTCTGATGATCGATCAAAAAATTTCATCGCGATTTTCAGTGATCGGTTTGTCTTATTGGTCAGATGGTTTTCTTCTCCAACTTGTGGTGCTCTCTGATTCAATCCTCTTTGATGAAAAACTCTATTCCAAGTCTCCAAATGCATTTTCTAGCCTCCAAGTATGTTTCCAAGCTCTAAAGTCACCTAAGAGCATACCAAACACATCGAAAACAAAATAAATAAGCCTAGGACTCTAAGACACATAAAAGACACAAAACAGGACTCAATTGCTTAAAAGGTACTAAAGGACTCACAAAATGACTCAAATGAAGAAGAAACAATATTTGAAAGATAGTAAAATCCAACAGTATCAGTTTGAGTTGTTGTTTCTCCTGATGATGCTGTGATAGTGTTGTTATTGCTAATGTTTAAGTTAAATAAAGGTTTTTTGAAGAAAAAAAAAGAAAATTTAGTATGAAACAATATTGTTACTTCATACAGGAACTGTAAGCATATGATATTTTTATTAAAAAAAATAGATATATTAATTTTGATTGTTTTCCAAACAATTTATTAGGGATTGCAAAATATAATATTATTCCACAAAAAATAAAATTTGGCTAAAAACAGAACCGTTCCAGCATGGTAGGTTATGCGTGTCAAGGATAAAACTGTCCATCATGAGCGTAGATCAGGTAGAACCGTCTGTTGTGGATCCTTGTAGACGGGTAAAATTGTATGTTGTAGAACCGTCTATCTAATTGTTTTCATAATTTGTAATAGATAATAATTCAGACGACAAAAAATATAACTAAATTTTAATCTCTATATTATTTTTGAAGGAACCATTTAAGAAAATAAAATTTATTTTGTAAGTTATTACATATTATGTCATTACAAATAAGAAAAGATGATTAAAACAAGAAAATATATAACTTTGTTTCAAAGTTATTGAATAAAATATGAAAATTTGTTTTTTACTTCAACACACATTTAATATTGTATTTAGTTTCTTTACTTATTAATATATTAAAATATATTCTATTATTTTAAATAATAATCAATCCATATATATTCAAAATTTTACAATATTTTTCATTT
>PKML01012628.1:43621-79904 GCA_002933935.1 Eutrema yunnanense | reverse complement strand
ATCAACTTTTATTAGTAATATATATATATATATATATAAATATATGTTAGTATTTTCATTCTTTTTCAATCTTTGACTAACAGTCTAATAGGATGGCATTAAATCTATGAATTGCCACAGAGGACTATTCTCCGTATTCACCTTATTTCCACATTGGAAACAAAACGCAAAATAGAATCACAATATTTCTGTATATAAATAGAGAAAATCCAAGCCTCAAGTGTCAACCACCTCATTACTTCTTCTTATCTCTTTTCGAAATTTCACTCCCTAATGAGTCATCAAACTATTTACAATGTATCCATTGCTTTGTGTCTTTGCACTCTCTCGTTTGTTTCGTCTGATAGCCCAGAAGCAATGCAAGATCTCGTTACGGATTTGCCTGGTCAATCTGGTGTGAGCTTTAGACATTACGCCGGTTATGTCCCGGTTGATAAAACAAATGGGAGAGCTATGTTTTATTGGTTTTTCGAGGCTATGAGTCTCCCAAACCAGAAGCCTTTAGTACTATGGCTTAATGGAGGTAATCAGACTCAATTTTTTACTTTTAAGGAAACATACTTATGTTAATATTACACATACACTTTTCTTAAGTGTTTTTTTCTAATAGAACTTCTTGATTTTTCATTGTTTATAACTATAATACATATAGGTCCTGGTTGTTCTTCTGTGGGATACGGAGCAACACAAGAGATTGGTCCATTTCTAGTGGATAACAAAGGAAACAGTATTAAGTTTAACCCCTACGCATGGAATAAAGGTATACCATAATTGTTTTTCCCTATATGTATATATCATTATAATGTATGATGTATCTTTACATTAATCATATATATATGTCAAAGTTCATGGTCATTTTTCATCTCAAAATGGCAATGAATGAAATTTTTTCTTTCTTTTCCAATGAGATATTCTTAATCTATACTAGATAAAAGTAAATAGATATGTTTAATTTGCTGATGCAGAGGCCAACATGCTGTTTTTAGAATCTCCCGTTGGTGTTGGGTTTTCGTATTCAAACACAAGTAGTGATTATAAAGAACTCGGCGATGATTTTACAGGTATATATAAGTAATGACATGTATTCAGTCATTCTCACGTTAAATGCGTTCAAAGATATGATTTGCTTGATTTTTTTTGTAATTTTT
The DNA here is from genome assembly GCA_002933935.1 of Eutrema yunnanense. Lineage (NCBI taxonomy): Eukaryota > Viridiplantae > Streptophyta > Magnoliopsida > Brassicales > Brassicaceae > Eutrema > Eutrema yunnanense. Next base: position 78,756 of record PKML01012628.1, on the reverse strand, counting down.
AGACTAAATCTTTTAAAATTAGAAAATATATCAAAGTGGATATTACACAAAAAAATTTCCATCCCTATCTTTAGACGTCAAATATTATTATGGCATGTATTTTACGAACGTGACGACTATGTATACCATCAACAGCGAGAGACGGATACGCCTTCATCGAAAAGTGGTTACAGCGATTCCCAGCTTACAGAAAAAACGATTTCTATATAGCAGGAGAGAGCTATGCAGGTTTGGACTTAGCACTAAACAACATTATATCATCATCTATAGTTTTGATTCATCTTTTGATTTATAAACAAACGATGCAGGAAAGTACATACCGGAGCTTGCAGAGATCATTTATGACAAGAACAATGATAGCTCGTCACTTCACATCAAGCTTAAGGGCATTTTGGTATGTTTGATTTTAATAATACATACAAGAACATCGTAACTTGTGTGATTGATATTTAAGGACACTTCATTACGATTAGTTGCAATGATATTGAACAAATTTACATCATACATTGTCTAGTTTTCCTTTTGGAGCTTTGGTATTTTTGGTACATCTGAATACTGGTTCATCTCGATAGAATCTCATTATAGGATTAATTTTGGATTGGATCGACTCCGTCGGTTAGGATCTATCTCAGACCAATTTTTGGATTGGAATGATTTTTTGATTATGGTGGTTGGACCGGTGTGTTTGAGATATAATACTATGTTAAGTTTCGTAAATTTTCAATTCAAAACCAATTGGTAATAAATTAATATAACAGTCTATATCTTTTATATATTACTTTAAGTTATAATTACCTACTTAAATTGCATGGATTTTAACAATATCCAATACTTGATAATTGAAGTTTTAAGTATTTTAGTAATTTTGATCTCATAATGCTAAACAAATTTAATCGTAAGATATTTTCGATCTATGATTCTGTAAACTTTTCTTCTTTGGGTGGTTAGCTTGGAAATCCTGAAACATCGGTAGCCGAAGATTGGGACGGATGGGTGGATTACGCATGGAGCCATGCGGTGATATCAGACGAGACGTATGGAGACATAAAAAGAAGTTGCAATTTCAGTAGCAACACTACTTGGGATGTTAAAGAATGCAAAGACGGCGTAGACGAAGTACTCAAACAATATCACAAAATTGATCAATACAGTCTCTATACTTCTACCTGTATTGGAAATTCAACGCTTGATTCCTCTGTCGATTCGACGGGATTCAAGACTAATCTCGCCAATTCCAAAATGGTAACTAATTAAGACTCATCTACTTTGTATAGATATATGTCACAATATTGTAATTGCGACGAAAACTTACCTATAACTCTCAATAGATGCCGAGGATGATGGGCGGATACGACCCGTGTTTGGATGATTACACAAGAGTATTCTACAACAGAGCAGATGTCCAGAAAGCTCTTCACGCAAGTGATGGTATTCATCTCAAGAAGTGGAGCATTTGCAAGTACTACTACTCTTGTTTATCTTTTTTTTTTTTTTATAACTTTTTCTATATATATATTTATATTTAACGGACCTATCTAAAATAATCTCTTTTATTTTTTTCTGCCAAACAGTAATGATATTTTTGATAATTGGACTGATTCAAAGCCCTCAGTTTTGCCAATATATAAGAAATTAATCGCTGGAGGATTTAGAATATGGGTTTACAGGTATATCTTCGACCTTCTGAGTTTCCCGTTTTTAAATTTTCTAGTTAACCAATAAATACATATGATGAATGGGACTAAAACATATATTCTAAACTTCTTCTGGACTTGAGCTTGGGATCTTTGATTATCAGTTGCTTATGTTTCTCCTTGGTGTTGGCTCAGTGGCGATACAGACGGACGAGTTCCCGTACTCGGGACAAGGTACTGCATAAATAAATTGGAATTACCCATCAAGACGTCTTGGAGGCCATGGTACCACGAGAAACAGGTCAAAATGATAGCATTCATTGAAAATTACTAATCGATATCTCATAATAAGAGTGATTATATATTGGTTTTCTTTCTGGTTTTTAGGTTAGTGGATGGCTTCAAGAATATGAAGGTTTAACATTCGCAACGTTCAAAGGAGCAGGACATGATGTGCCTTCCTTCAAACCCAGCGAATCCCTTGCGTTTTTCTCCGCCTTTCTCAACGGAGTTCTTCCTCCTTTGTCGCTATAGAGAGAAACAAATTATATTGACGATTATGATAAGCTAAATAATATATATTCTATATTTTTCACAAATAGTGTCATTTTGACACATTTCACACATATTAAGAATTTTTTTTTATATATCATTAAAAAAACTAAAAAAAGTTCTATATTACTTTTTATTAATATACTAAACAATTTTCTCTTTATAATTAATACATTAAAGCAATAGAGTTAAAATTAGATTTTGGTTTAATATTTTACATTAAAAATATAAAATAACATTTTTGTGAAAACAAAACAATATTCTTTATAAAAAGGAGAAAGTAGTTTTTTTTTTCCGACGCTTATTTTTTTTTCGTTAAATCTTCCAACGTGTACTTAATTAACATATGTCATTTTGTATACTCATATCGATCCATCTAACTTCTAGTGTGAGATTTTAACAGTGGTTTCTAGTCGTATAGCTAGCACTAGCACAAATCAATTTAAAAAAACCATAGGTTCTAAATCTTTCACACGCACACATCTACAATTTTTATTAATTCACACAAAAATAAAAAAAAACTATTTTTACATGTAAGACATGTAGAGATTATTCAACAATACATAACATAAAAAGATAAGAGATTTATCAGTAGAAGCACGGTGAGAATATGGTTGGCATCATTGGTACCGGTCTCCTCTGCGAGGCAACAATCTTGAGAGGCTGTGAGGCAATAACGCGTTTATGAGCATGAAAGCTTCTTCTCAAGCACATGGATGTTTTCACCGCCTTGTATTGATCATCCTTCCTCTTAAATTCAAGACTCTTTGGTGAAAGGTTCAAAAGCAGAGGAAGCATCAGAAACTCATCACCATGTCCCATCAGCGGCATAGGCTCGATCTTTGAGAGTTTATTTACATTCACGGGATCGTAGAGAGCCTTCTTAATGTCTTGAAGCATCTCTGTGTCGGAGTCATAACGGTTCTTCTTGTTGAAAAACATCTCGAAGACTTGGCAACAAGACATGTGAATCTCTCTGCACGGTTTGGGTAAATCACTTAGTCCATCCACTAGTACATGCTCAAGAAACTTTTTCCTATTTGAATCGATTATCTTTTCGATATGAGCGATCGAGTCCTCCATCTGGAGACCTGTATGATTCCTCATGTGGAGTAGCACGGAGTTGATCTTCCCTTGTTCTTGTTCCCTCTGTGAATTCACATTGCATGGCATGTTTGATCGTATAAGTATAAGGGTGTGTTATGATCAAACAAAAGAAAATTATTAATCTATGCTATTCACCTTAAATTTTGCCAAGTTACCGGATTAATACTCCTTATTTTTTCTTTCGCTTAACCCTACTTTAAAACCTATAAATGGAAGTCGCCATGTAAATCGATCTTTGATCTGTACCAATACGAAAATGACCACTAAAACCCTATAAAAATACTCACTCTATTCTAATATAAGTGATGTTTAAGGTTTTTGCATACAGATTAAAGATTCATTTATTTATTTATTTCATAATAAAAATATCATTTATTATTTATTTAAACACAATTCAACCAATAAAAAAACAATTTGCAAAATACAAATAGTATAAAAAAAAATTAAACGTTATTTAATTTTGTATTGAAAACTGAAAACATCACTTATTTGAGAACAAAAAAAACCTTTAAAACATCATTTTTTTTAGAACGAAGGAAGTATTATAATGCTCTAAATACATAAAAATAAAGAAAAAAAATTCATAATTTGAATCACCTGATAACTTTGTAGATCATTTAAGAGTCGAGGTATGATCATGAGCAATGTGGTTAACGTATCATATTTTCCACGGTTGAGTTTATGTTGGGGAAAAACAGGTTCAAGGAGACATGACATGGAAAGAGCAATGGTGTGTGCTGCGATTGAGATCATTCCATTTCGAAGATATTCTTCCATTGAAGGCATATGTCCCTTCTTACTCCATTCGGCTTCACGCAGCCATGACTCAAAAGTGTCACCCCACTGCATAATTATAATAAGAAAATATTTTCAGAATAATTTATAAGTATAAAGTGTTTTTTTTTTTTGTAAATTGAATTTTAAATTTTAAATTTCTGAGAAATTTTTTTATTATTAAAAAGGATACGCTATTTTTATTGTTTTGAATGATTCAACCATAATAAATCGATGAAAGAAAAATATAAGTTGACGGCATAAAAAACGGAAACAAGAATTCTACAATGTTAATTAGTCAAAATTTGGTTATGCTAGTGTGACAGGATCAAGTTTTCTTTTGGACCGAATCAAAATTTATGACGAAGTTGTTTTCATTTTTAATTACAGTTCTAAATTAAAAATCAGTGACCTTTGAAGTTATTTAATTTACAAAAAAAAATACAAATAATGGAGGGTTTATATACGATGTTCCGGGTTGATCAAAACTAGTTTTATTTTACCTGATCGTGTTGTGATTATGCTTAATTCATAGTTTATGATCAATCCTTAGTTCACTCTTAAAAGAGTTGATTAAAAAAAAAAATCAATGATAAAGCAGAGAATAAGTGATCCTAAATTGTTTCAAAATATCATTTATTATGGACATACGATGTTGTGAAGCTGCTCTGTTATGTCGGTTCCGTGTTGCTTACGGCAAGCCTCTGCAGTCTCTTTTACGATATCATCAAGTGCTCTAAATATGATATTGCCGTAACCTTTAAGCTCTTCTCCGTCCCACCTATCACCATAAATATGAAAACAATAATTCAATCAAGAATCAACAGATTAATAAGATTGTAATTTAGGCCGGCTCAACCCCATGGCAACATGGGTATTTTTCAAGGGTCCCCAATTTTTTTGAGTCCGGCCTGATTGTAGTACACATCTTTATCAATAATTAAGTTACTAGGATTGTCTCTAATTAGTAATTACACCAGCGTAACCGATATTTTAACAAAAGTACCTTATAACTGCTTTAGTAAGAGCTTTCAAATCATCCAAAGAACCTTCTTCATCAAAGAAATCATCGGCAACTGTGATGAGGATGGCAGTCTTCGCTGGAAGCTTTCCAACTTTAATGGCAGATTCAAAAGGCAATGAAGTCACAGCTGCAAAGTAACAATATGTTGTCTTCTCTCTACCAAAACCAATATCACTAAGTCCCCATTTCTTCACCCAACTGTGTCAATTCACTTCATGGATTAGAGTTTGTGTACCAAAAACGCAATTTTGCCACAACAAAATGATTTTCTTCTCACAGTTACCATGTAGTGTATTAACATGTATATAGCAATTGTATAGATTGGTAAGGGCTTTGGAATGTCCGGTTTATAGGGTTAATTATGATGAACCAGTCTGGTTATTTTTAGTTAAGTGAGATTGTTCACTATATCATTTCTGTAACAAACTCTTAATCACTAATGAGAAATTCTGGGTTCTTGTACTTTCTCTCTCTACGATGAAGAACACTAATATGGTATCAGAGCCATGCTCTGGAATATCCGGTTTATAAGGTTAATTATGATGAATCAGTCTGGTTATTTATGGTTAAGTGAGATTGTCCACTATATCATTTATGTAACAAATTCTTAATCACTAATGAGAAATTCTGGATTCTTGTACTTTCTCTCTCTACGATGAAGAACACTTATATAGTGAAACTATAAAGTCTACTTACGTTGTCAATTCCTCCAGCTCACGTCGATATATGGCTTGTTGAAAATCGAAGTTTCTTGCAGCAAGATGAGTCAATTTGTCGCTATATGAACTATTTAGTCTGATTCCAGAAATCACAAAAAAAAAACCTTGAATTAGCTTGTTTTTCAAGGATCTAAAATTAGATAGATCAATATCATGTGTATTATATATACCTTATAAAGGAGGCTTTTCCGATTGAGAGAAAAGTTGAGTTCTTGTCCTCAATCCACATCCTATGATCAAGGTGTTTGAGTCGAGCTATCCATGGAGTACTTAATTCATGCTTAACCTATAAACCAATCATTATTTATTTGAACCATTAAGCCATGCATTTGTAATCACTTAAAACACTTCAACTTATTGAAAAATCTTAATACCAATCTTTCATCGATGGACCGACTTTGCTCGAGTAAATTTCGAGTATATTCTCTTGCTTCTTCAAGCTCATGCTCTCCTGGAAACATGAGATCTGTGGCTCTGTACACACTAAGGATGACGAGGAAGAAAGAGTCTATATTTCTTTCCAAATGATTTCGAGTTTCGTGATCATTCAAGAACCAGCAAAAGCTTCCTGAAAAGTATTTACACAAAGACTTTTAAACTCGGTAAAGAAAAGAACAAAGAACTCCCTTTCATGTAATCGAAATAAGAGTTAGTTCGTACTCGGCGAAACCGTGTGACCTCGCATTCTTAACATCCTAAATGCAAGAGAGTCTTTGTGCAATTGATCAGCTAGGTAACTGATGGGCATTCTCTCAACATCTTCTTCCCCGTAACTCCTTAATTATACACGGGAAAAAAAAAGGTTTGCTTACGTTTTATGTATCGAAAGAGATGTAAACATGGTGATTATAAATTTATCTTCACCTGTAAACTTGTTGAAGAACATGTTCAGTCTCTCTACCAAAGAACTCTCCTAAACCGATATTCTCGATTACATTAACCATGGAGAGTTTTATGAGTTCTTCATTGAGAGGGTACTTTTGTGGCACTGAGACAAGAAATCATACATAACATTTTAAGAAATATTAAATTGCAATTAACTACTAATCATACTGAAATGATCCATATATAGCTTTGGAATAACTGGAAGCTTAAATTTAACCTCCATTTGGGCATCTTTGAACGACATTTTGAAGATAAGCAAGACACTTTGCGTTGCGGGTGAGCATAAATGCTGATGCAGTTGCTGAAGGCGACTGAAATAAAGAGCCATCAATATTGTCGAGGCTCTTAATTATGATGTCTTCATGGTTTTCGACATATAATGTCGATGGCAATACCTCTAGATATGCCAGTAGAGGTTTATGGTTACAACCATCCACCAAATTTTCTCTGGAAAACAAACAAAAAAAAAATGATAAAGATTTGTTCTATATGTTAATGAGGAAAATATTTTGATAAAGATTTCTTCTCATGTAACGTTACCTTTTCAGAATCTCTTGGCGTTGATAAAACACATCTTTGATCATTTCAATACAGCGACTGGAGAAAACAAAGTGTAAGCCAAGTTGTTGAGCAAGCTCGAGGATTCCTGTGAATTTGATAACGAACCAACGAGGATAGGATCCCTCTTCGTTGCTGTATTTCCCAATTATCATCTCCGTTCTTCTTTCGATATATCTCTTCCCTAGTTAAAATTATTTTATTTTTTAATTGTTTCATTTACAAGATACAAATGACAGTGAACTGACCAAGAGTCTGTAATTTTATGTTCATATATATATATATTTTTAAATAATGTCATATTTTTTTAAAGGACAATTTAAAATTCTTAAAATATTTTCTTGAACATATAAAAAATTTCAGTATATTAAATAGTATAACCAGGGCTGGCCAGTGAAACATTTGCCTTGTGCCCCCAAATTTTACTGAGCTAATATATATGAATATTGGGTCCCTAAATTACAATTTTTTTTTATTATTAAATTGCTTTGGGCCCCCAAATTCTCAGGACCTGAGTATAACTAGATTAATTATCTCTCTCTATATATCTAAATATATGGCTAAATATATATATCTACATATCTAAACACAAATTAAACCTTTCATTTATCTTTGGTGTTTGCATTTAAATTTACATAACATATTCTAATAATAAGATTATTATTATTATTTTGTGTTCTTTTTAAAAATATCATAAAATATTTTGTGTTCATTTGCAACAATAGTTTATGCTAGAAAATATTTTATAATACATTTGCATGTTTTTTTTGTTTTGCATGTTCATTATCAAATTAGCCAAAAACATGTGATAAACCGTAAATATATGCTCTTCGATAGAATAAAAAAAAATATGTTTATTTTTCTCAAATAAAATATAAAAAATGTTTGTTATCTAAATAGTAAAAGCACGTAAATAACGCAGTAGGCCATGCATGTGATCCGTACGTAGTGAGTTGCGTATTACTTGTACGAATAGTTTTCTCAAAGAGCGACAATAATGCGAAATCAAAGTCCACTCAGTCAACGCACCTTTGTGGAGATGAAGACATCCAATGTTCCATTTGTGAAGTGCAACAACACAAGCAAGAGTTGAAATCAAAGTATACATGTCTTCTTCGTCTTCGTCTCCGGCGTCAACCACCGGAGTATAACCGCCGGAGTTTCCCCAAAAACCTTCTCCGGCATTTTGATTGCACATAATCCAATCTACACAATCTCCAAACATCGGTCTAAGCTCATCATTACCTGCGTTGTTGTCTTCTTCGATCATAGATAACCAGGCCGCGTCGTAAGCAGAAGGAGAGACAAATGAGTAAGGATCAAGATTAATGTTGGACAGTTGAATGTCTCTCTTGATCTCATTGACCAAATTGTGGAGATCATCAGAAGAAGAACTGTAAGGGAACTTCATTTCTTTTTATCTCTCTTCTTTTTTTTCTCAAGATTGTGTGTGTTAATGTATTGGTCACTGACTTGGGTGTGTTTATATAGAGGAAGAGACTATGAATATTAAATTGAAATATAACAATGTGATAAATGTGGTTTGGGATACATAATTTGAAAGTCATCGTCTATTTCACACGAAGGTCTACTCCTATCCTACGAGTCACTACTAAATAGCTCTAATAATTATAGTCCCACGTCTCTCTCTCTCTAAAAGAATTGTCAACATTTATTTAAACAATGTCATATATTATTCACAATCACATATAATAGTAATATAAAAAGCCACTTTAAAACTTTATAAAACAATTTAACTTCATAAACCAAGTTTTTAAAAAAAAAACAGTAGAAATAAAATTTTAGAGTTGAAGTATCTCTTTACATTTTTGATTACAAACTCATTTATTAAACTTATATAGTCGAGTTTTTCAATCACATTTTTTTTTATAAGCTCACAAACATTGTTAACAAAAACCTTACAAATAATACTATTTTTTTACTTATAAACATTGATAAAATGTGTTACAAAAACAATAACTAAAAATGCCCGTAAAAATGAATGCCTTAATCGGTGGTTTCACTAGTTTATGCTTTGGACCGGACCTGTTGGGCCCAGGCCAGTTCTGACTAAACCAATTGTGACTAAACGATGGTGGTAAAAAAATTTGATGGGCAAATTTTCTTAGTCATTTGGCTACGAATAAGCCTTTAATTGTTCAATGGCTAAATGATCACGATTTAGCCACTATCTCATGGTAGTTAAAATTAGGCATGAGTATTCGGATAATCGGTTCGGTTTAGATCAGTTTTTTCGGGTACTTGGGATATGGGATTTTAGAAACCATATAGGAATCAAAAAATTTTGGTTCGATTCAGATACCTTTCGGTACGGTTCGGATAATGTGAAAGAGAACCAAAAATATTTTTGAGTAATTCATTTATTTCACTTATTTCGATTATCTAACTTTTTAGTGAAATTTGGTTCAATTTTCATAATTTTTTTTTAATTCTTAAAAATATAACTAAGGATATTCGAGGACTAAAAAAAACCCGTCTCATCTTCTTCGAGGCAACTCCACAAGCGATCAAACAAAACAATTTTCTGCCATAATCTCCAGTTTTCTCTTGTTTTCTCTTGCTTTATTAAGTTTTCTCTTTCAAATAAAGTCTAGAATGTTGATTACGAAAGAGTTTTCCTTAATGATTAATTTTCTAGGCCTATGTTTTCTTTTCTCTCTCCGGGAGAGTGATTTTCTAACCATAATCCGGCGATTACCCAAGAGATTTTGTGTCGGTGTCACTCCGTTAGGGATCCCTCTATACGGTTTATCTTGGTTCGTTGTAACCGTTCATATATGGGATCCATGCATATCCACTATCGGTGAAGGAGATGATATTCCGAGGATTTCGAAGATTAAAATCAGATTATTCTTGAATCTGACTGACATCGACCCGATCCAACATCGATTCTCAAAAGCAACGATAGTTATGAGATTCTTAGTTGTCTCAATCGATATGACATCGGATTCCATCTCAGGGTTTTCACAGATAACACGTCGCGGCAGTGAAGACATTCCGTTTATTGGGTATGTAATTTGGATTTTCGATATGTGGATTGGAGAGTTTAGTATCAACGAAGATGATAGTTTGCGAATTTGGTATTTTAGTTCGATGTTTTCCGGTGATTTTACTCTACTAAATATAGTATTACCACCATGAAAACCAACATGGAGGGTAGGACTGTTTGGAGCGGAAGATGCACCCTTGTTATATGGCGACATTGGTACAGTCATTGAAAATTGGCAGTCTCAAATCTTATTTCGATCGAAAGAATCAGTAAATTGGGTTCTAATTTGACGAACATTTTTAGTTCATAAATGGGAATTTGTTAATGTAATACAACAGAAGAAAATATGGATCATAGCCACATATGAAAATCGCATCAGATTGAATGCGAATTTGAGGAAGAGAAGGATGGATACTCTCTATGCGAGTAAAATTTCTCAAACAAAAAAACATCAATAAAAATTATCTTCGTTGTTTTATCGCTTTGTAATTTTAACTATTTTATGTATGTTTATGTACTTTGATTTTATATAAATAAAGATAGTTGACAAAAAAAAAACTAAGAATACTCGGATATTTTGGTTATTTTGAGTCTAAACATAACTAATATTTCTAGGTTTAATAGCAATTTTGGATATTATGATTATTTCTGATCTAAAACTAAGAATACTCGGATATTTTGGTTATTTTGTATTTCATATACATATTCATTTTTTTTTTTGGTTTTGGTTTGGTTTGGATACCCAACCTTTTTTTTTTAAAAGGAACCGATCAGATATTTTGGTTTACCCGAACTTGAACCAAAAATCAATATTTTAGATAAGTTCGGTTCGGTTCTATTCGGTTAAGATAATTTGCCCAGACTTAGTTAAAACTGACACCTCAAGGCCACTGAAAAAACAATGGCTAAATTGACCATCGCTTATCCACTAATTTTCAGTGAAAAAAAATATTTTCAACTAGTTTACTACCATTTACCAATGTGGCAAAATGACCATCAACAGCTCTCGGATATTGGTGGTCGCCTAAATATGACAACAGTTTGCCTACCAATTCGTAGTGGCTAGGTTTCTGCTGCTTGTGTCGGATTCGAAGGCCAGAGACGGTAACTTCGGCTATTTTTGGGTCTGTCAGAGGCGGCGAAACCGCAAAGCTTCCTCTCCCTTAAACGCTGGTTTTAAATTTTGGGTTGTTCATCAATAAATACTAGCGAGTTGTTCATCCACGCTCAGTTTCTTCCTCGTTTTCGTGTTCTTCTGCTTCTTTGCGACAACCCTCGTCTGATGTCAATTCCAATAATCACCTCTTCACTTGAGTTTTTACTCAATCGTTTATCTACATCTCTTAATTTGATTCCAGTACATCCGATTATCCCCTTCTCCTTCAATTGTTGGTTAAATCGGTATTCTCCTCCGTGAGGCTATCTCACGAAATTAGTAAGGTCAATGTAACCTTGCCCTTTTATGCTCAATATTGTACTTCTTCCGTTTCTTTTTATAAGTAGTTTTAGCTAAAAGCACGGATAATTAAGAAACTCATATTTTACAAAAAAATATCATTTAATATATAAATTTAAAATAATTCAGCCAATCATAAAAAAAACTGCAGAATACAATTGGCTACACAGTATTCGATAAAGGTAAAAGTTGTATAAAAACATGAAAACAACTTATATTGTGAAACAAAACAAAATCTCTAAAACTACTTATAAAAAGAAACGGAGGGAGTAACATATTGCTGTAATTTTCTCTCTGCTTTCTACCTTGTATGATTGGAGATTTAAATGTTACGGTTATTATATTAACCATTGCAATTCTTGGGTTTATATTTACTTTACAAAACCATTACAATCATTAGGTTTATGATTACTTTACTAAACCATTGCAACCGTTCCTTTATAATCCATGGGCTCTATAAAAAATTGAGAGAATCTTTGGAGAGACAACATAAACAAAAAAACACAAAAACTGTATTTAAAGGAGACAATATCAATATCATCCGACTTATCAATGGAAATGGACATAATTTACGTCTCAATCACTTCATTCAAAAAATCCAAAGATGGCAAAGTATGTTTGACGAAATCCTGTTCACCTTCCGACATAGAGAAGCAAACGTTTGCACATATATTTTAGCAAAAAGCTATAGTATGTAATAGTCAATGGTCTTTATATCATGTTTGTCCTGAATTCTTATTCTTGCAGTAAACAATGACTGTAATTTCGTTAACTAATAAAGGTAATTTAGACGGCAAAAAAAAGAAATATATCTTGTATCTTAGCCTAGAACAAGAGGGAACTTTGATTGTCTTATCCTAAATGGATTTCGAGTAACCCAAGACTCTGATAAGGGTTGAAATACTCTTTAGGAGAGTACACGATTCAATCATTATCGAAGTTCACAATTCAACAAAATCTGGGTTTTTACATCATAGCTCAAAACGGGAAAAAAATGTAGTGGCTAGCCAAATTGCATGAGAATTTCATCGAGGACAATTGATACACAGAGTTTTAACCTTATAATTCTACTGCAAGAGCACAGCAAAACGAAGTAGTATTCTAGGGATCGAATCCACAGAGACCAAGTGAAACACTACGAGAATGCAAAAGTAAAGTAAAGCTAAGACTAATGAGAGTTGTTTGTGGTTTTAATGCAATGAAATAACAAGCTAAGTAAACAACGAATTAAACTTATGAATTAAAAGCGTCATGCTTCAGGAATATTCGCAGGAACCATGAATTGCAAAACAGAAAATCAGACAAGGAAAGCACTAAGCATCGTTCTCGAACTCAAATCACTATACTAGATCAATCTCTTCCCAAAATATTAAATCCCTATGCATTAGATATATGAAAAACTAACTCCCGTTGAATTCAACAACATAAACATGCATTATAAGCGAGTTTGATAAGTTCNGGATGAGTTCGCACAGGGTGTGGAGGAGTTCATGAACTTTGCGTCAAACAATAGCATGACATTGGAATACGGTAATATGTATTGTCCTTGTACTAAATATCGGAATCATAGATTAGTCTCTGTTAGGGAAGTAATGAAGCACTTATATAGGACTATATTTATGCATGGTTACAAGATTTGGTATAGCCACGGAGAAACTGATTCAATGGTACAATATTATGGTAATTATGGTAGCACATCAGATATGTTTGGTACTACTTCGGGTACTAGGTTAGAGGAACCAACTCCGGAAATAGATCTAAACGCAGGTTACACTCAGATGGTGAATGATGTGTTTCGTGAAAACATAGCATCGTATCATGTTGAGGATGGTAACATGATAGAGGAACCAAATTTAGAAGCGCGGAAGTTTTTTGATATGTTAGATGCCTCTAAGTAGCCATTATACAAAGGATGTAGAGATGGAATATCGCCTCTATCAACTGCAAGCTATAAAGACGGATTTTAACTTAGCCAAGGATTGTGTTCATGCGGTAGCTGATTTTGTGAGAGATATCTTACATGAAGATAATATTTCACCGGCTTCATACTATGAGATTCAGAAGCTTGTAGCTGGTCTTGGATTACCGTATCAGATGATAGATGTCTGCATCGACAACTGTATGATCTACTGGAGAAAGGACGAAAACCGGTTGAAGTGTCGCTTTTGTCACAAACCTCGGTATCATGATACAAGTGGAAGAGTACTTGTTCCACATAAACATATGTGGTATTTGCCCCTAGCTGATAGGTTGAAGAGGTTATATCAATATGAGCGCACGGCAGGGCCTATGAGATGGCATGCATAACATAACTCAGATGGAAAGATTGCACATCCCTCAGATGCAGAATCATGGAAATATTTTCAAGAGGTTTATCCTAGTTTTGCATGTGAGCCAAGGAACGTATACCTCAGGTTATCTACGGATGGATTCAACCCTTTTGGAAAGCATGGGAGGCAATATTCATGGTGACCAGTAATCGTCACACCTTACAACTTGCCGCCAACTTTGTGCATAAAACGAGAGTTTTAGTTCCTCACGATGCTCGTCCCCGGTCCAAAACATCCTAAGAGATCCCTTGATATTTTCTTGCAGCCATTAATTTATGAGTTGAGAATGCTGTGGAAAAATGGTGTAGAAGCGTTCGATGTTTCTCTGTAACAGAATTTTATGATGCGTGCGGTACTTATGTGGACCATAAGTGAATTCCCAGCATACGGTATGATATCTGGATGGTCGACGCATGGAAGGCTGGCGTGTTCGTATTGTCAAGATAATACTGATGCGTTCCAATTGAAGAACGGACGTAAGACCTTTTGGTTCGATTGTCATCGACGATTTCTACCGCATGATCATCCATATCATCGGAGCAGTACAACATTGTTTAGAAAGAACAAAAAAAATTATGGTCCACCTTCTGAGTTAGATGGGAATTACATTATGACTCAATTGAGAGATTTTGGTGCTGATAGAACAGTTTCATGCGGGGGTAATGGACATTATCCCGTTGATGGTTGTGGCGAGTACCACAATTGGCACAAAAGAGTATTTTCTAGGATTTGCCATATTGGAAGGACCATTTCCTGCGCCATAATCTAGATGTGATGCACATTGAAAATAACTTTTTCGATAACATCATGAACACTGTTTAAAATGTGCAAGGAAAGACTAAAGATAATTTGATGGCCAGATTGGACTTGCCAGATATTTGTTCCCGTAAGGAGTTGCATATTATGGCAAAGGGAAATCACTGCCCCCTGCTTACCAGTTAGATGCGACTTCAAAGGAGGAGTTCTTCAATTGGATTAAGCACGATGTCAAATTCCCAGGCGGATACGCATCTAACCTTCGTAATTGCGTTGATAGTTCAGAAGAAAAATTTTATGGGATGAAGAGTCTTGATTGTCATGTTGTCATGTAGTGCCTCTTTCCATTTTCATTTGAAGATCTTCTTCCTATGAACGTCCATGGAGCTATTGCAGGTACATATATAAATTTACACTATTACGTATGTTACCATTTTGAACTTATAATTATGATCATTATACGTAAGTTATTTTAATTTGTATGTTATGCAGGGATCGGTGCTTTCTTCCGGGATCTATGCACGAGATCACTGCCTTTTTTGATGTTATGGAACATCTTTCTATTCATCTCCCTCGAGAAGCAGCACTTGGTGGGCCGGTTCAATACCGATGGATGTACCCTTTTGAGCGCTATATGTTCCACCTAAAGAAGAAGGTGAAAAATCTTGCTAGAGTCGATGGTTTCATTGTCGCACAAAGCATTAATGAAGAAACTTTCAACTTTACCGGCTACTACTTTCCAGCGCAAGTCCAAACAAAAAATAGACGCCTCGCACGATATGATGATGGAGGGAACAAAGCTAGTTATCATGTCTATGTCCCCGATATATTTACTCAGATTGGACAACTAAGTGGAAAAAGTAAGGATCGGCGACTATTGGAGGAGGAGCAAAGGCACTTGCATATGTATATTCTGATAAACTACGACGATGTTTTGGAATATGAGAGGTACCTAAATATTTTTTTTGATTAGTTAACAAATTAATTTTACTAATGCTATTTTCTAATGCATTTGTTCATGCACATGATGTTCATGGCCCAAATACGTGATTGGTATCCAGATTACACAAAGGATGAGCTTGATGTCGTCAAGCAAAATGACTTTGGTGATTGGTTGAAATATTATGTAAGTGTTAAATGATGCTTTATTATATAATTAAATTGTATTACTTTCTTATATAAACATTGTGTCGATTATTGATCTACATGAAATTTTTACAGGTTGGTCAGATGACTGCTACCGGGGTTTCATTTCCGACGTGGATAGCTGAGATGGTGAAAGGCCCGTCGTTTATTGCAAAGTCTTATCCGATGTATTGCATCCGAGGGTATGCTTTTAAGGCTCATCTGGAAGGAAGCTCAAAAACAACTTGTAATTCGGGTATATCGTCTCAATCTGGAGAAGTTGTCTACTACGGTGTCCTCCACAAAATATTGGAGGTCCATTATCCGGGAATGATCGACTTGAGGTGCATTGCGTTCTACTGCGATTGGTATAATCCAATTGAAGGTCTACGTCATGACGCATTTGGTGTTACATCTGTCCACTCTCGAAAACGACTTCAGAAATACGATCCTTTCATTATTGCTTCACAAGCGAATTTCATGTTTTCGGATTTTTAGTCGACATAATTTTTCACCTGATCAGTTTTAGCCGAGAGAATTTCCGAGGGATCCAGAGTTCGAGTTTTAGCCGAGCGAATTTTCCCTCTGATTAGTTTTAGCCGAGACAATTTTCCCCCTGATTAGTTTTAGCCGAGAGGTGTGAAAAATTCTCTCGGCTAAAACTGGAACTCTGGATCCCTCGGAAATCCCTCCGAGGGATCCAGAGTTCCAGTTTTAGCCGAGAGAATTTTTCCCCTGATCAGTTTTAGCTGAGAGGTGTGAAAAATTCTCTCGGCTAAAACTGATCATGTGAAAATCAAATCCGTCGGAAATCCCTTGGATATTTTCGAGGGATTTCCTACCGTTTAGGGTATTATACCTCAAATTTGACGGATTTTGAACTTGTTCGTTCTTGATAAATGTAGAAGTAACAAATAAGAACTACTTTCTGTGAAATGTTTTTAAGAATCAAACATTTTGTAGTTTTTTATTGAAACCATCATCGGACACATAAAAGTTCTTATATGTTCTATGTGTTTTTATGAAACCTTGAACTCGTTCATCGATCGATTGTTAAGAAATCCAAAATATCTTGTTTTGTTTAGTTAATAAAGTTTTTCTTTATTATTATGTAACACTATTGCTATTTACCCCTAAATGTTTTGAAATCTTCAAAATATGTACCCTAAACACTAAACCCGTCGGAAATCCCTCGGAATGGACCGAGGGATTTCCGACGGTTCCTGATATTTTATGGGTTTACACTCGATAAATGCTAAGTATAAACTCTAAAAATATCGTTGTCCATCGGAAATCCCTCGGATATATCTGAGGGATTTCCGACGGATCGTAAAATTAACCGCGAAATTAAACCACGAAACCAAAATTGATCGAAACAAAAATTAAAATCGTGATACCAACGCAATTTCACGGTCCGTCAGAAATACCTCGGGAATTTTCGAAGGATTTATGAGGGATCCTGAAATAAACCGCAAAATTTAACCGCGAAACCAAAATTGATAAAAAATTAAAGCGGTTATTTAAGATAACTGACGGATTCCCGATGGCACGGGTCCGATTGGACTTAAACCCGAAAATCCCACTAGCCCGATTGGACTTGGCCCAATTTTTTATGGCTTATTTATTTAAGCATGAACCATGTGTTTTTCTGAACCGAGCCGGCCCGGCCCTCGGACTTTGGCCCTAATTGCCATCCATACAAAATAATTTGTTGTGGTGTTGAGACGTAAAAAAAAGTTAACAATATTTTTTCGCTAGATTCTCAAATAATATAAATAGAATTTCTTACATTAAAATAAATTTATGACGTGCAAAATTGTAAAATGTTAAAGATTTTTAACTGTATTTGTAATGCCCCCACGCTTTCTTTTGGTATGTGGGTTCCATTCTCATCCGACGGCCGGTACGCTATTTTGGGAAATTTGAAAGACTTGTTTATTATCTTTGCAAATTACTACGTGATATTTTTTTTATGTTTTGTCATCATTTATACGATACCGGAATGACTTCTTGATAGTTCACTCATATTTAAATTTCTCCAACTCAAACACGTTTAACTTTGTTGAATTTCCTCTTGACAAATTACCGAAAATATAAATATAATTTGGTGATATAAATAATCAAATCAATTATTTTAAACTCTCGTAATGCACTACTATTTTTCAGAAATCGGGATACATTATAGTATCAGTTTTCGAAAACAACTTATCTAACTAAATCGTTAACCAAAAAAACCTTATTTGACTAACTGTGAATACTGCCAGCTATACATCCGACCATCGAGGAGTTATCGTTTTCATAATGCATGTGAACACAGATACATCCCTAGAAAAATAAAATCTGATGCCAAGCTTTTGTGTTACCGAAAAGTCATATCGAATGAGAGAATAGCAGAAAAACACCAATTAGAAAAGAAAAAAAAACTCACAGAAAATGGCAAATGTTGTATTGTCTGCATGAGACACAAAATACATGTATAAGGAATTTCCATAACCTTAAAAGAATAAAAGCAAATTAATTTTTATTGACTTTTCCATAACCTTAAGAAAACCTAGTCAGATATATATATATATATATATATAGACTTTTCAATCCCAAATCGTAGATGAATTCTGGTATAAAATGAAAATTGATCTTAATAATAAATTTGGGAGTGTTACAAATGTCAATTACAAAATCAGAAAAATGTGTGTAAATAAACATGAATAAAAATTTGTGAAATCCACCGTCACTATATATATATATAAAGTTGAATATGTTATATTCTAATGATACCACATCATTTTTTTATATTTTGAAATTGTGATACATCATCAACTCATTTGTTAATTTTAAAGTGTTAATATGATTTATTATATTTTGTGTTATTATACTTTAATTATCATTTAAAAAGATATTTCGTTATAAATAATAGCTTATATATATATGTGTGTATTTCTTCATTATTATTGAAAATGACGTACTTTATTTAAATAATTAGGAAGATATTGATAGTAAACCTTAAAATTCTATGATAATTAGATTTAGATCTGATTTTACCAAATTCAAGAAACAAATTTTTGGATCCGAGTTCGTTAATATCCATGAATATCCAAATCCATTTCAAAACAATTAAAAAAATAAAATATAAGAAAAATATATAAATTAGTTTTAAAAAGATTAAAATATTAAATTATAAAAGTAAATGCATGTTAAATAGTAAGTAATACTCGCAGTAGCTTCCAAAAGCTAGAATGACAACTCTGATTTTTTAATAAGTATGCCAGAATGCATATATATTTTGCAAATCAAATTGTTAATATGATTTAATATGATTTATTATATTTTGTGTTATTATACTTTAATTATCATTTATTAATTTTAATAAAAATTTAAAAAGATATTTCGTTATAAATAATAGCTTATATATATATATGTGTGTATTTCTTCATTATTATTGAAAATGACGTACTTTATTTAAATAATTAGGAAGATATTGATAGTAAACCTTAAAATTCTATGATAATTAGATTTAGATCTGATTTTACCAAATTCAAGAAACAAATTTTTGGATCCGAGTTCGTTAATATCCATGAATATCCAAATCCATTTCAAAACAATTAAAAAAATAAAATATAAGAAAAATATATAAATTAGTTTTAAAAAGATTAAAATATTAAATTATAAAAGTAAATGCATGTTAAATAGTAAGTAATACTCGCAGTAGCTTCCAAAAGCTAGAATGACAACTCTGATTTTTTAATAAGTATGCCAGAATGCATATATATTTTGCAAATCAAATTGTTAATATGATTTAATATGATTTATTATATTTTNCATAAGAAACCGGGGACAATTGGGCATGTTAGGTTGGTGGACTAACCTCTTTCGGATAGTCGCTCGGTTTGGACCCTTGGTGAGCAACACAGGATCGCCAGGAAAACGCCCATGTAACAACAACAATATAGACTTAGCCGATCTTCGCTAACCTGTACAGAACAAAGGGAAGAGGAGGGGTGAGTAATGGGGATTACTCAGTGAGGATGAGTCTGGGGAGACTCACTAATCAATTACAGACATTTACGCGAGTTGCTATAATGAAAGTCTAATCCTAAAACAAGCACAGCCAAATGGATCCACACAATATTTAATTGATCCCCATTTCATCACAACGAGCCCATTGCTTCACCCTTTAAAACATGTGACACCACAACACTCGCCTTCCCGTAGGAACCAACCGAGGCCGACCTGCCACCTTCAACCCCGCCTCCTTTAGGACGACGTGTTGGCTCACGAATGTCTCACTCAGACTATCCACGAGGACTCGCCAAAGCCCTCCACGGCGGTGAGAACTGCAGGCCCCTATAGGCACCCCTCCGCCCCAGCAAACAATATTCTCACCATAGGGATTACCTATGACGGACACCTAGCAATTCAACTAGACTCCACACATTACCAGATTAAATCTTCATCAATCTCAACACTCTATATTCAGGACTTACAAGCAGGACTCACCATACCAAGTTATAACAAAAGGGAGCTCAACTACATCAACCAATTCACCAAGTTATTTAGGGTCCATTAATCATTAATCCATATTCAGAAATTTGTGAATCAATCATCAACAATCATTCATCACAAACCCTAGAAACAAATCTAATATAATTTATGGTGTATATATCACTATAGTGAATTAGCAATCAACAGAACTCTAAGTAAATCAAGTAGCTCACTTAGAGGAAAGCTATGGTTTTAAAAAACACTTATCAAAACATGTTTGAAAGCAAGTGAGAGGCAACTAGTCCTCACCTTGGCATAGGAGGAGGCGATGGGAGAGAGGAGAAGGAAAGAGGAGGAGTTTCATCACCAGAACTCGAGGAGGAGGAGCTCGACGGAGGAGGAGGCGGTGGCTTCGTCATCGCGGCGAGGAGAGAGAGTCACGGTGAGGAGAGAGAAATCACGGGGGGAGAGAGAGAGAGAGAGAGAGAGAGTGACCGCGGGTGAGAGGAGAGAAAAAGAGAAGAGAAAGTGGCTAAGGTATTTGAAAAGAAACTAATGAGAGATTAGACAAGTATTTATATAGGAATTACTTGCCCAAAAAGAAAAAAAGGAAAAACAAAAGAAAATGAAAATTTGAGCTTATCTGAAAGGAAAAAGGATATTTATTTGCAAAAGGGAATAAAAAGGAAATCTCTGCTGGAATAATTGATAAGCTCAAATGTAATACCCTAAAATACTAACAGCTTTGTCGATTGTAATACTTAGGTGTCGAATCCACAAAGACTCAAGAATCACACAATAGATTTTAAGGGTTGATTTAAGCTAAGTGATTAATGTAATTGAAAGCAATAACGTAGATTAAACTTGTTGTAAATTCGATGGAGTAAAGATATATTCAGGGTATTTCTTAGGAAATCAATGAATGCAGACAAACTAACTAGTCAGGGTTCAGGTTATGCACGGTTCTTGAACTCAAATCACTAAGCTATAATTAACCGACTGTCGTTGCGAGAATTATCTAAGTCTAAATCCCAGAATCCCAAATCTCTTTGCAAATCCTAAAGATCTAAACCAGCTTTAAAGTTCAAGTTTGATATGTTCACAAAACAACTAAACCAAATCTCTTTGCGGATAGCTATTTTGCTCACCCTAAGTTCTGTCAGATTATCAATTGCACTGTCGTGCGTAATCGATTAACCTAAGATCTAAGTTCCAGATTCGTCAACCTAGAATTAGCTTTGAGAACAACCTATGGTGAAGAACTAATTCAGATTATGAACTCTAATCAACCAATTAACTTAACATTCAAAGAGATCCTTTATGAGAACCCTAAACCTAAAGGAGATCTACTTAGACATGATCAATGGAACATAAATCATAGATGAATAGAATTGCATAAAAGAAATCAATAAGAAACAAAGGTTCAAAGTTGTCTCCCAAAAACCTTAGAACAAATCTCTCTCAAAGTATCAAGAATAAAATAAAGCTTCCCCACAACAGGTGGCTGAAAAACCTAATAAATAGGTTAAAACACGAATTGAGGCTAATTGTAATTATTAAAGTCTTCTGGACCAAAGTGCAGAATGTCCATACTTCTAAAAAGTCGTGTTTTCCCTTTTCTCCCGAGCAGTATCGATAGATACCATAAGTGGTATCAATCGATACACATCCTCTGTGTCAACTCTTCTGCTCGTCAGACTGGACTGTCTTCACAAAAACTGGCATAACTTTTGATCGCACCGTTGGAATGACCTCAAACCATTTCCAAATGAAAGCTAATCCATTGATCTGTCTTGTATCCAAATTGGAGATCAATCCATCGGTGGAAAGTTCTTAAATAAATGCCAAACTTCTGACATCTCTGCATCTCCATATGCTCATTTTCACCCAAAACGGCTCATTTTTTCCCAAAGTCACCTAAAACCTGTAAAAACTCGAAAAGACTTTAAAAACCCAAAATACTAGAAATACTCTATAAATAAGACCTATATCATGGCTAAAAACGGGTAAAAACCATGATATATCAACTCCCCAGACTTAGCATTTGCTTGCCCTCAAACAAACATAAAGCTAAACAAGAGAAAGAGGTTTGAAAAACACGGAGACACACTTGTTCTTGAAACATTGCAATGGCTCTTTTTCTTAGTGCTCCACATATCACGTAACCAATTCCAAATCTAACCACCATGTACTTCTCCATAGACATTCGCAGCTTCCCAGACTACACACATGATTTCACGGCATCGTCCAATAAAGCCATCATCGCCAGTTTCATTGATGTAATCAATGCCAAGAACCTTGTAGACTATTTCCCATACAATATCATGTCAAAAGAACCACCAAATTGTCACACTTTTTGGTATTGGTTCCTCTCCCACAGACTTATTTTACATCATGCTCTCTTGCATATACATATTAAGGTTCGAAACGCGAGTATTGATGGTGTTTGCCACCGAATCCCCGGTTCTTCCCTCAAAAGTAATCAAATGTGTAGGCGAATAATGGTATCACAGGAAATTTTCCTAACCTCGCTTCCATCTTTGTGTGATCATTCCTTCTGAGGTAGAATAATGGGATCGCTGGAAATTTTCCTATCCCTCTACTCAGATGAAAATCATTTCATCTTTTCATGCTTTTATCTATTAACTTATAACAAGGGAGAGGAATACCATTACTTTTTACACATGGGTTCTTTTGTTAGATATGAATGAGAAATCAAGCTCTATGAACATCAACCACATCGATGAAGTGCAAAATTTAGCTCAGGCTTTAATGGGTTCTGCTGGAAACATGGGCGTTTTCTAGTAACTGATCAGCCTTTGAATTTTTCATTAGTCTGATCTAGAACTGATTCTGTAACAATGGTCACTTAGAAGCAAGGTCAGAACAATAGATTCAAGAAAAAGATCATCATCTCTAACAATTTTTGACTCAATAAAACAAATTTTGACTCAAAAACGACTAACTCTAAGAAAAACAAACACAATGTCAGCAACTACCTCCCCAGACTTAAACAACACTGTTCCCAGTGTTATCTAGTCTAGAGTCGGTAAAAGAAATCATAACAGTCGAGTTAATGCGTGAAAATCAGAGAACTTACCAGATTGGAGTAGGAGTGTCGACCGACACACAGCACTGGTATCGATCGATACCAGGCTTAGGTCGACACAGAAAATCATTTCCAACGACAATGATGATCGTGGTGTCGATCGATACAATGACTGGTATCGCTCGATACAGATCCTCTGTAAGTGATTCACGCCAAGCTGATATTCATGCATTTTACATGTTTAAACATATATTTTACTTAAGAGTTTTGTGCCATTTGCATACATAATCATGGTTGTGTCTTGCATTTAGGTCTCATTTAGAGTTTAGGACATTTGCATTAGGTCCTAGTGAGTTCTTGCATTCATTTGGAGTGTTTTTAGGTGTTAAACGAGGAGACACAGACCGTACCGAGGTCGCTGGTCGGCACTGGTGCTCGCTATCGAGAAGCAAGCTTAAACACCGAGGGTATCGATCGACACTGAGGGGTATCGATCGATACCAAAGCTTCAGGAGATTACACCGATGCCACTGCTCGGTGTCACGGGTCGGTACTGCCACAGGGAGAACCTGGGGAAAAAGTCCTTAACACGGAGCAAAGATACCGAGGTGTGTCCTCGGTATCCACCAAAGCCAAACACCAAGTATCGATCGATACCCCTCGGTATCGATCGATACCAAGCAGTAACACCGAGGTGTGTCCTCGGTATTGGCCGAACCAGAACCTTTTATCCACTTAAACCGGGTCGGTACCCGGTTTGTCCCGGGTCGACCCGGTTCGCCCATTTTCATTTATAAACCCAAAAACCCTAATTTTCATTTTAAGTTTTCTTCTTGTAAGAGTTGGGTTTTATCCCAAACTCTTCTTATGATTTTGAGAGGGATTTTGATTGTTCTTCATACAAATGCCACTCTAGAGAAGGTTTCTTCACCCTTATCTTTATATTAATGCATCTTCTTTATCTTTATTTCTTCTTCTTTTATGTTCTTCATATTTATGCCTTAGGCCCCTTTTGTTGGATCTTAGATTTAGCTTGATTTGTGATGGCTTGATGATTGATTTGTGATGCTTATGTTCTTAATCATTGCATTCCTTTCTTGTTTAGTGTTCCTAATGCTAGATCTAGCTTGAGAAAGTAGATCTAGATCACAAGGCATTTCATGAACACCAAGTGTTTGATGAAATGCCAAGACCAAACTAGACAAGAGATTTATGTTCCTAGCCTAAGGGATTAGTTGTCTAGGGTGTATTTTGGTTGATCTTGTTTATATTCTTAATGCTTGCTAATCATTGATCCACAAATGAGAGTTTGCTAATGGATTGAGTGGTTAGCATAGTGATTAGTTGCTTGAAAGAGAATTAATCAAAATTAGTGATCTTAACCTAAGGATTAGCATTGATTGTGTGTATTAGTATCACTAGTTAATTGTCTTGATGATTAGATGATGATGATTTAGGTTGATTCTTGTTGGATCCTTCACTTAGGTTGATCTTAAGGCTAGTTTTGGATTGAGAGATCAAAACTAGAGCTTAAGCATTTCACGCCCGATAGGTGTTCGATGAAATGCTTGAACCAAACCTTTTGTGAGCTTTTCATGCCTAGCCAATGAGAGTTGATGTCTAGGGTGATTAGTGAACTAAGTGGGATTGGAGATTAATGCTTGTTAATCATCTTATCACAAACGATGGTTTGTTCTTGATTTGGTGATTAACAAAGTGATTAGTGCCACGACGGTGGATTAGTCATAATTGTGAATTCCATGTTCTAGGATAGTGTTTAATGCTTCCAAATGATTCATTGTTTGATCGTTATCCATCTCATTGATAGCTTAGTTCATGATCCACATTTCTATCTTTGTTTTCTTTCTTGCATTTGTTTCTTTAGTTTAAAAACATAAAACCCAAAAACATTGTTCTAGCTTAGGAAGTATCATGCATTCCTAGTGTATTGATCTTAGCCTCTTCGGTTCGATCCTCAAATACTACAATGATATGAGTGGACTTGAGGTATTGATTTGGGACTTGTAAAAAGTCTATCTATCACAAGCACAAGACACAAAACATAAAACCAAAAACAAAAACAAAAACAAAAGACTTATATACAGACTTACCAGTGAGTTGCCTCCCACCAAGCGCTTGTTTTACGTCGCTAGGTTGACTTTGGCTCAGGTGATCAGTCAGGAGAAAATTGAGAACTTACTCCCAGGCAAGTTCTACAACTAGACACTTCCAGTTTCAGAGTTCTGCTCAACATACTCTCCACAACCTCCTTTCCTTTCTCTTTTAGCTCCGAAGTAAGAATAACTCTAGCCTTAGAGAATGGTTTTGAGGTTCTTTTGCACTTCACCTTATACTCAATCGAATCTCCATCACACTTCTGAGGGATTAAAGTCATATAGGCAGCACCCTTGACTCTTTTGTTCTTCACCTTCTTCTTTGCCTTAGCCGTTTTGATGTCTTTCTTGGTGATGATAGAAGGACCATCTAAAATGTCTATGACATTTGGCTCATCATAAGGCTCTTCCAAAAGATCAACCATCAACGTCTCTCCTGTAACAACGGTGATGCAAGAGATATGTGTGGGAGCTCTTTTAGAGGGGATGGCTTTGTAGGAGATCTCCTTGTCAATGTATGAGAACGAGATCTTCTTATTGGGTGTGTCTATAACTGCATCAACTGAAGCCATGAACGGTCTTCCCAAAATCAAAGGCGTACTAGATCTTGCACTCATCTCCACAACCTGAAAATCAGTAGGAACCAAGCAATCTCCTACTTTAACAAGCAAATCAAGGATTGTACCGTATGGAACTGAGGTGGAAGATTTCGCGAATGCGAGAGTCATCGTAGGTGGTCTTATATAAGAAATTCCCAACCTCTCTGCAATTGCCTTTGACATGACATTGACGCTAGACCCTGAATCAACGAGAGATTCTTTGAATTCAACTCCAGAGATAGAGCATGGAACTGAAAATTTTCCTGGGTCTTCCCTCTTAGTCAACTGCTTCATCGGTGGTGATTTGCGTCTTGCCTTGATGAAGAGTGCCTTGATCTCTTCTAGAGTTTCTCTGCAATCTCGGAAGTGACAAAGCAAAGAGCGGTATTCCAAAGCTTCATCAAAAGACATAGCATGGGGAATTCTCCGTACCATCTTCTCAAAATCGAGCAACTTCTCTGCAGTAATGGGAGCTCTGGCCTTCCGACATAGAAAAGCAAACGTTTGCGCATATATTTTAGCAAAAAAGCTATAGTATGTAATAGTCAATGGTCTTTATACCATGTTTGTCCTGAATTCGTATTCCTGCTGTAAACAATTATTGTAATTTCGTTAACTAATAAAGGTAATTTAGACCGCAAAAAAAGAAGTATATCTTGTATCTTAGCCTAGAACAAGAGGGAACTTTGATTGTCTTATCCTAAATGGATTTCGAGTAACCCAAGACTCTGATAAGGGTTGAAATACTTTTTAGGAGAGTACACGATTCAATCATTATCGAAGTTCACAATTCAACAAAATCTGGGTTCTTACAACATAACTCAAAACGGGAAAAAAATGTAATGGCTAGCCAGATTGCATGAGAATTTCATCGAGGACAATTGATACACAGAGTTTTAACCTTATAATTCTACTGCAAGAGCACAGCAAAACGAAGTAGTATTCTAGGGATCGAATCCACATAGACCAAGTGAAACACTACGAGAATGCAAAAGTAAAGTAAAGCTAAGACTAATGAGAGTTGTTTGTGGTTTTAATGCAATGAAATAACAAGCTAAGTAAACAACGAATTAAACTTATGAATTAAAGGCGTCATGCTTCAAGAATATTCGCAGGAACCATGAACTGCAAAACAGAAAATCAGACAAGGAAAGCACTAAGCATCGTTCTCGAACTCAAATCACTAGACTAGATCAATCTCTTCCCAAAATATTAACTCCCTATGTATTAGATATATGAATACTAACTCCCGTTGAATTCAACAACATAAACATGCATTATAAGCGAGTTTGATAAGTTCACAAAACACAATAACATCAACTCCCGTTTGTTAATGATATTTTGCTCATCTATGTTCTTTCAGGCAATTTAACAAACGCTTTCGGCGCGTAAATACACCTAAGATCAGAAATAGGTCGCGAGTCAAGTTCCAACGATAAGATCAACAATAGATGAAGAAACCAATCGATAATTCCCTATCTAACAATCTTAAACTAGCAATTCATGAATTCTCTTGAAAACCCTAAAACCTAACTGTGAAATCTACTCACGCATAGTTGCAGAGAATAAGCAAAAAGGTATGAGAGAAATCATAACACTACAAGAAAACACCCGCATTTCCGACGGCATTTCCGACGGGCTTCAATCCGTCGAAAATTTCCGACGAAGTACCGAGGGAATACCGACGATTATAATTCCCTCGGAAATCGGTTGGAAATTTCCGATGATTTATGGTCCGTCGGAAATCCCTTGGTAATTTTCGAGGAATTTCCGACGACATTCAGACGAATTTATAATCGCCGGTATTCCCTCGGTATTTCGTCGGAAATTCCCGACGGATTCAAGGCCGTCGGAAATCAGTGAGGAAATTCCGACCGAAATTCGAAGGATAAATAGCCGTCGGAAGTTTCTGACCGATTTTTGACGGATATATATCCGTTAATGTATCCGTTGTAGTAGTCGTTATATAGCCGTTTAAAATTTAAACATCCGTCGGAAATCCCTCGGAATTCCGTCGGAAAATCGCTGAATATATCTCTATAAATATTTCTCCCCCTCATTCACAACAAACACAAAGAAAAAAAATTACACAATAATGTCTTATTTTCGATCGTGGATGGACAAACTTTCGCGTTATCCCGCGACGGAGGAATTGACGGATGAGTTCGCACAAGGTGTGGAGGAGTTCATGAACTTTGCGTCAAACAATAGCATGACATTGGAATACGGTAATATGTATTGTCCTTGTACTAAATATCGGAATCATAGATTAGTCTCTGTTAGGGAAGTAAGGAAGCACTTATATAGGACTATATTTATGCATGGTTACAAGATTTGGTATAGCCACGGAGAAACTGATTCAATGGTACAATATTATGGTAATTATGGTAGCACATCAGATATGTTTGGTACTACTTCGGGTACTAGGTTAAAGGAACCAACTCCGGAAATAGATCTAAACGCAGGTTACACTCAGATGGTGAATGATGTGTTTCGTGAAAACATAGCATCGTATCATGTTGAGGATGGTAACATGATAGAGGAACCAAATTTAGAAGCGCGGAAGTTTTTTGATATGCTAGATGCCTCTAAGTAGACATTATACAAAGGATGTAGAGATGGAATATCGCCTCTATCAATTGCAAGCTATAAAGACGGATTTCAACTTAGCCAAGGATTGTGTTGATGCGGTAGCTGATTTTGTGAGAGATATCTTACCTGAAGATAATATTTCACCGGCTTCATACTATGAGATTCAGAAGCTTGTAGCTGGTCTTGGATTACCGTATCAGATGATAGATGTCTGCATCGACAACTGTATGATCTACTGGAGAAAGGACGAAAACCGGTTGAAGTGTCGCTTTTGTCACAAACCTTGTTATCATGATACAGGTGGAAGAGTACTTGTTCCACATAAACATATGTGGTATTTGCCCCTAGCTGATAGGTTGAAGAGGTTATATCAATATGAGCGCACGGCAGGGCCTATGAGATAGCATGCAGAACATAACTCAGATGGAAAGATTGCGCATCCCTCATATGCAGAATCATGGAATTATTTTCTAAAGGTTTATCCTAGTTTTGTGTGTGAGCCAAGGAACGTATACCTCAGGTTATCTACGGATGGATTCAACTCTTTTGGAAAGCATGGGAGGCAATATTCGTTGTGACCAGTAATCGTCACACCTTACAACTTGCCGCCAACTTTGTGCATGAAACGAGAGTTTTTGTTCCTCACGATCCTCGTCCCCGGTCCAAAACATCCTAAGAGATCCCTTGATATTTTCTTGCAGCCATTAATTTATGAGTTGAGAATATTGTGGAAAAATGGTGTAGAAGCGTTTGATGTTTCCCTGCAACAGAATTTTATGATGTGTGCGGTACTTATGTAGACCATAAGTGATTTCCCAGCATACGGTATGATATCTGGATGGTTGACGCATAGAAGGCTGGCGTGTCCGTATTGTCAAGATAATATGGATGCGTTCCAATTGAAAAGCGGGCGTAAGACCTTTTGGTTCGATTGTCATTGACGATTTCTACCGCATGATCATCCATATCGTCGGAGCACAACATTGTTTAGAAAGAACAAAAAAAATTATGGTCCACCTCCTGAGTTAGATGGGAATTACATTATGACTCAATTGAGAGATTTTGGTGCTGATAGAACAGTTTCATGCGGGGGGTAATGGACATTATCCCGTTGATGGTTGTGGCGAGTACCACAATTGGCACAAAAGAGTATTTTCTAGGATTTGCCATATTGGAAGGACCATTTGCTGCGCCATAATCTAGATGTGATGCACATTGAAAATATTTTTTTCGATAACATCATGAACACTGTTCAAAATGTGCAAGGAAAGACTAAAGATAATTTGATGGCCAGATTGGACTTGCCAGATATTTGTTCCCGTAAGGAGTTGCATATTATGGCAAACGGTCACTGCCCCCTGCTTACCGGTTAGATGCGACTTCAAAGGAGGAGTTCTTCAATTGGATTAAGCACGATGTCAAATTTCCAGGCGGATACGCATCTAACCTTCGTAATTTTGTTGATAGTTCAGAAGAGAAGTTTTATGGGATGAAGAGTCATGATTGTCATGTTCTCATGCAGCGCCTCCTTCCATTTTCATTTGAAGGTCTTCTTCCTATGAACGTCCATGTAGCTATTGCAGGTACATATATACATTTACACTATTACGTATGTTTCCATTTTGAACTTATAATTGTGATCATTATACGTAAGTTATTTTAATTTGTATGTTATGCAGGGATCGGTGCTTTCTTTCGGGATCTATGCACGATATCACTTACATCACCCAGAATCCGAAATCTGTGGGAAAACATACCGGTTTTCCTTTGCAACCTCGAGAAAATATTTCCTCCTGCCTTTTTTGATGTTATGGAACATCTTCCTATTCATCTCCCTCGAGAAGCAGCACTTGGTGGGCCCTTTTAAGTGATATATGTTCCCTTTTGGGGGAAAACATACCGATGGATGTACCCTTTTGAGTGATATATGTTCCACCTAAAGAAGAAGGTGAAAAATCTTGCTAGAGTCGAGGGTTTTATTGTCGCACATAACATTAATGAAGAAACTTTCAACTTTACCGGCTACTACTTTCCAGCGCAAGTCCAAAAAAGTAGACGCCTCGCACGACATGATGATGGAGGGAACAAAGCTAGTTATAATGTCTATGTCCCCGATATATTTACTCAGATTGGACGACTAAGTGGAAAAAGTAAGGATCGACGACTATTGGAGGAGGAGCAAAGGCACTTGCATATGTATATTCTGATAAACTGCGACGATGTTTTGGAATATGAGAGGTACCTAAATATTTTTTTTGATTAGTTAACAAATTAATTTTACTAATGCTATTTTCTAATGCATTTGTTCATGCACATGATGTTCATGGCCCAAATACACGATTGGTATCCAGATTACACAAAGGATGAGCTTGCTGTCGTCAAGCAAAATGACTTTGGTGATTGGTTGAAATATTATGTAAGTGTTAAATGATGCTTTATTATATAATTAAATTGTATTACTTTCTTATATAAACATTGTGTCGATTATTGATCTACATGAAATTTTTACAGGTTGGTCAGATGACTGCTACCTGGGTTTCATTTCCGACGTGGTTAGTTGAGATGGTGAAAGGCCCGTCGTTTATTGCAAAGTCTTATCCGATGTATTGCATTTGAGGGTATGCTTTTAAGGCTCACCGGGAAGGAAGCTCAAAAACAACTTGTAATTCGGGTATATCGTCTCAATCTGGAGAAGTTGTCTACTACGGTGTCATCCGCGAAATATTGGAGGTCCATTATCCGGGAATGATCGACTTGAGGTGCATTGCGTTCTACTGCGATTGGTATAATCCAATTGAAGGTCTACGTCATGACGCATTTGGTGTTACATCTGTCCACTCTCGAAGACGACTTCAGAAATACGATCCTTTCATTATTCCTTCATAAGCGGATCAGGTTCCCTACATTCGATACCCCCAGATTAGGAACACGCAAGACCATTTGATTACTGTTACGTCGATACACCCAAGGAGAAGAGCTTAAGGTGTTTCCGAGCACGACCCTTTGCAGGAGAATGCAATTGGTAACATAGGTTGGATCGAGCATTCTCTTGAAGTTGACATCGTGGTTTATTTCACCATGGACGGGGATTACGAGGTATTTGAGGAAGAGATGGCGAATTTGACGAGGATTCCGATTCTGCTACGTCATATTATTCGTCGGACTCGGAGTAATTAATTATAATTATCTATGTATATTTCTTATATCTCGAAACAGAGTTAATTTTGGCGATTAAATGTCTTGTAGTTTTTTTTATTTCATAAGTCATGTTGTTTAGAGTCTTTTTTTATTTCATTGAGTCTAAGCTGATAGGACCATTATATAAGGTCCCTTTGCAGCCGTGTAATATTTTTCACCTTTTGATGAAATAAAAACCTATTTTTACCTTTTGATGTTTAGCACTTAGCATTTTCGGGTAAAAAACAAGGAAAATATCTAAATCCGTGAGAATTTCAGGTTTTCGGATTTTTAGTCCACATAATTTTTCACCTGATCAGTTTTAGCCGAGAGAATTTCCGAGGGATCCAGAGTTCCAGGTTTAGCCGAGCGAATTTTCCCTCTGATCAGTTTTAGCCGAGAGGTGTGAAAAATTCTCTCGGCTAAAACATAAACTCTGGAGGGAAATTCGGAGGGATTTCCGAGGGATCCAGAGTTCCAGTTTAATTTAGCCGAGAGAATTTTTTCCCTGATCAGTTTTAGCTGAGAGTTGTGAAAAATTCTCTCCGCTAAAACTGATCAGGGGAAAATCAAATCCGTCGGAAATCCCTCGGATATTTTCGAGGGATTTCCGACCGTTTAGGGTATTATACCTCAAATTTGACGGATTTTGAACTTGTTCGTTCTTGATAAATGTAGAAGTAACAAATAAGAACTACTTTCTGTGAAATGTTTTTAAGAATCAAACATTTTGTAGTTTTTTTTATTGAAACCATCATTGGACACATAAAAGTTCTTATATATTCTATGTGTTTTTATGAAACTTTGAACTCGTTCATCGATCGATTGTTAAGAAATCCAAAATATCTTGTTTTGTTTGGTTAATAAATTTTTTTATTATTATTATGTAACACTAGTTGCTATTTACCCCAAAATGTTTTGAAATCTTCAAAATATGTACCCTAAACAATAATCCCGTCGGAAATCCCTCGGAATGGACCGAGGGATTTCTGACGGATCCTGATATTTTATGGGTTACACTCGATAAATGCTAAGTATAAACTCTAAAAATATCGTTGTCCGTCAGAAATCCCTCGGATATATCTGAGGGATTTCCAACGGATCGTAAAATTAACCGCGAAACTAAACCACGAAACCAAAATTGATCGAAACAAAAATTAAAATCGTGATACCAACGCAATTTCACGGTCCGTCAGAAATACCTCGAGAATTTTCGAAGGATTTATGAGGGATCCTGAAATAAACCGCAAAATTTAACCGCGAAACCAAAATTGATCAAAAATTAAAGCGGTTATATAAGATAACCGACGGATTCCCGATGGCACGGGTCCGATTGGACTTTAACCCGAAAATCCCACTAGCCCGATTGGACTTGGCCCAATTTTTTATGGCTTATTTATTTAAGCATGAACCATGTGTTTTTCTGAACCGAGCCGGACCGGCCCTCGAACTTTGGCCCTAATTGCCATCCATACAAAATAATTTGTTTTGGTGTTGAGACGTAAAAAAAAGTTAACAATATTTTTTCGCTAGATTCTCAAATAATATAAATAGGATTTCTTACATTAAAATAAATTTATGACGTGCAAAATTGTAAAATGTTAAAGATTTTTAACTGTATTTGTAATGCCCCCACGCTTTCTTTTGGTATGTGGGTTCCATTCTCATCCGACGGCCGGTACGCTATTTTGGGAAATTTGAAAGACTTGTTTATTATCTTTGCAAATTACTACGTGATATTTTTTTTATGTTTTGTCATCATTTATACGATACTGGAATGACTTCTTGATAGTTCACTCATATTTAAATTTCTCTAACTCAAACACGTTTAATTTGTTGAGTTTTCTCTTGACAAATTACCGAAAATATAAATATAATTTGGTGATATAAATAATCAAATCAATTATTTAAAACTCTCGTAATGCACTACTATTTTTTCATAAATCGGGATACATTATAGTATCAGTTTTCGAAAACAACTTATCTAACTAAATCGTTAACCAAAAAAACCTTATTTGACTAACTGTGAATATTGCCAGCTATACATCCGACCATCGAGGAGTTATCGTTTTCATAATGCATGTGAACACAGATACATCCCTAGAAAAATAAAATCTGATGCCAAGCTTTTGTGTTACCGAAAAGTCATATCGAATGAGAGAATAGCAGAAAAACCAACCAATTAGAAAGAAAAAAAAACTCACAGAAAATGGCAAATGTTGTATTGTCTGCATGAGACACAAAATACATGTATAAGGAATTTCCATAACCTTAAAAGAATAAAAGCAAATTAATTTTTATTGACTTTTCCATAACCTTAAGAAAACCTAGTCAGATATATATATATATATATATATAGACTTTTCAATCCCAAATCGTAGATGAATTCTGGTATAAAATGAAAATTGATCTTAATAATAAATTTGGGAGTGTTACAAATGTCAATTACAAAATCAGAAAAATGTGTGTAAATAAACATGAATAAAAATTTGTGAAATCCACCGTCACTATATATATATATAAAGTTGAATATGTTATATTCTAATGATACCACATCATTTTTTTATATTTTGAAATTGTGATACATCATCAACTCATTTGTTAATTTTAAAGTGTTAATATGATTTATTATATTTTGTGTTATTATACTTTAATTATCATTTAAAAAGATATTTCGTTATAAATAATAGCTTATATATATATGTGTGTATTTCTTCATTATTATTGAAAATGACGTACTTTATTTAAATAATTAGGAAGATATTGATAGTAAACCTTAAAATTCTATGATAATTAGATTTAGATCTGATTTTACCAAATTCAAGAAACAAATTTTTGGATCCGAGTTCGTTAATATCCATGAATATCCAAATCCATTTCAAAACAATTAAAAAAATAAAATATAAGAAAAATATATAAATTAGTTTTAAAAAGATTAAAATATTAAATTATAAAAGTAAATGCATGTTAAATAGTAAGTAATACTCGCAGTAGCTTCCAAAAGCTAGAATGACAACTCTGATTTTTTAATAAGTATGCCAGAATGCATATATATTTTGCAAATCAAATTGTTAATATGATTTAATATGATTTATTATATTTTGTGTTATTATACTTTAATTATCATTTATTAATTTTAATAAAAATTTAAAAAGATATTTCGTTATAAATAATAGCTTATATATATATGTGTGT
>PKML01012628.1:9615-43519 GCA_002933935.1 Eutrema yunnanense | reverse complement strand
AGAGAGAGAGAGAGAGAGAGAGAGAGAGAGAGAGAGAGAGAGAGAGAGAGAGAGAGAGAGAGAGAGTAACATCCATATCCCGGGCCTCATAAGAAACCGGGGACAATTGGGCATGTTAGGTTGGCGGACTAACCTCTTTCGGATAGTCGCCCGGTTTGGACCCTTGGTGAGCAACACAGGATCGCCAGGAAAACGCCCATGTAACAACAACAATATAGACTTAGCCGATCCTCGCTAACCTGTACGGAACAAAGGGAAGAGGAGGGGTGAGTAATGAGGATTACTCAGTGAGGATGAGTCTGGGGAGTCTCACTGATCAATTACAGACATTTACGCGAGTTGCTATAATGAAAGTCTAATTCTAAAACAAGCACAACCAAATGGATCCACACAATATTTAATTGATCCCCATTTCATCACAACGAGCCCATTGATTCACCCTTTAAAACATGTG
Organism: Eutrema yunnanense; assembly: GCA_002933935.1. NCBI lineage: Eukaryota > Viridiplantae > Streptophyta > Magnoliopsida > Brassicales > Brassicaceae > Eutrema > Eutrema yunnanense. Next base: position 43,065 of record PKML01012628.1, on the reverse strand, counting down.
ACACCACAACACTCGCCTTCCCGTAGGAACCAACCGAGGCCGACCTGCCACCTTCAACCCCGCCTCCTTTAGGACGACGTGTTGGCTCACGAATGTCTCACTCAGACTATCCACGAGGGCTCGCCAAAACCCTCCACGGCGATGAGAACTGCAGCCCCCTATAGGCACCCCTCCGCCCCAGCAAACAATATCCTCACCATAGGGATTACCTATGACGGACACCTAGCAATTCAACTAGACTCCACACATTACCGGATTAAATCTTCATCAATCTCAACACTCTATATTCAGGACTTACAAGCAGGACTCACCATACCAAGTTATAACAAAAGGGAGTTCAACCACATCAACCAATTCACCAGGTTATTTAGGGTCCATTAATCATTAATCCATATTCAGAAATTTGTGAATCAATCATCAACAATCATTCATCACAAACCCTAGAAACAGATCTAATATAATTTATGGTGTATATATCACTATAGTCAATTAGCAATCAACAGAACTCTAAGTAAATCAAGTAGCTCCCTTAGAGGAAAGCTATGGTTTTAAAAAACACTTATCAAAACACGTTTGAAAGAAAGTGAGGGGCAACTAGTCCTCACCTTGGTATAGGAGGAGGCGATGGGAGAGAGGAGAAGGAAGGAGGAGGAGTTTCATCACCAGAACTCGAGGAGGAGGAGCTCGACGGAGGAGGAGGCGGCGAGGAGAGAGAGTCACGGTGAGGAGAGAAAATCGCGGGGAGAGAGAGAGAGAGAGAGAGAGAGAGTGACCGCGGGTGAGAGGACAGAAAAAGAGAAGAGAAAGTGGCTAAGGTTTTTGAAAAGAAACTAATGAGAGATTAGACAAGTATTTATATAGGAATTACTTGCCCAAAAAGAAAAAAAGGAAAAACAAAAGAAAATGAAGATTTGAGCTTATCTGAAAGGAAAAGGGATATTTAGTTGCAAAAGGGAATAAAAAGAAATCTGTGCTGGAATAATTGATAAGCTCAAATATAATACCCTAAAATATTAACAGTTTTGTCGATTGTAATACTTAGGTGTCAAATCCACAGAGACTCAAGAATCACACAATAGATTTTAAGGGTTGATTTAAGCTAAGTGATCAATGTAATTGAAAGCAATAACGTAGATTTAACTTGTTGTAAATTCGATGGAGTAGAGATATATTCAGGGTATTTCTTAGGAAATCAATGAATGCAGACAAACTAACTTGTCAGGGTTCAGGTTATGCACGGTTCTTGAACTCAAATCACTAAGCTATCATTAACCAACTGTCGTTGCGAGAATTATCTAAGTCTAAATTCCAGAATCCCAAATCTCTTTGCAAATCCTAAAGATCTAAACCAGCTTTAAAGTTCAGGTTTGATATGTTCACAAAACAACTAAACCAAATCTCTTTGCGGATAACTATTTTGCTCACCCTAAGTTCTGTCAGATTATCAATTGCACTGTCGTGCCTAATCGATTAACCTAAGATCTAAGTTCCAGATTCTTCAACCTAGAATTAGCTTTGAGAACAACCTATGGTAAAGAACTAATTCAGATTATGAACTCTAATCAACCAATTAACCTAACATTCAAATAGATCCTTTATGAGAACCCTAAACCTAAAGGAGACCTACTCATACATGATCAATGGAACAGAAATCATAGATGAATAGAATTACATAAAAGAAATCAATATGAAACAAGGGTTCAGAGTTTTCTCCCAAAAACCTTGGAACAAATCTCTCTCAAAGTATCAAGAATAAAATAAAGCTTCCCCTCAACAGGTGACTGAAAAACCTAATAAATAGGTTAAAACACGAATTGGGGCTAATTGTAATTATTAAAGTCTTCTGGACCAAAGTGAAGAATCTCCAGACTTCTAAAAAGTCGCGTTTTCCCTTTTCTCCCGAGCAGTATCGATCGATACCATAAGTGGTATCGATCAATACATCCTCTGTGTCAACTCTTCTGCTCGCCAGACTGGACTGTCTTCACGAAAACTAGCATAACCTATGATCGCACCGTTGGAATGACCTCAAACCATTTCCAAATGAAAGCTAATCCATTGATCTGTCTTGTATCCAAATTTTAGATCAATCAATCGGTGGAAAGTTCTTCAACGAATGCCAAACTTCTGACGTCTCTGCATCTCCATATGCTCATTTTCGCCCAAAACGGCTTATTTTCTCCCAAATTCACCTAAAACCTGTAAAGAATCGAAAAGACTTGAAAAAACTCCAAAATACTAGAAAGACTCTATAAATAAGATCTATATCATGGCTAAAAACGGGTAAAAACCATGATATATCAACTCCCCCAGGTTTAGCATTTGCTTGCCCTCAAGCAAACATAAAGCTAAACAAGAGAAAGAGGTTGCAATGACCCTTTTTCTTAGTGCTCCACATATCACGTAACCAGTTCCAAATCTAACCACCATGTACTTCTCCGCAGACATTCGCAGCTTTCCAGACTACACACATGATTTCACAGCATCATCCAATCCTCATCGCCAGTTTCATTGCTGTAATCAATGCCAAGAACCTTGTAGACTCTTTCCCATACAATATCATGTCAAAAGAACCACCAAGTTTTTACACTTTTTGGTATTGGTTCCTCTCCCCCAGACTTATTTCACATCATGTTCTCTTGCATATACATATTAAGGTTCGAAACGCGAGTATTGATGGTGTTTGCTACCGAATCTCCGGTTCTTCCCTCAAAAGTAATCAAAGGTATAGGCGAATAATGGTATCACAGGAAATTTTCCTAACCTCGCTTCCACCTTTGTGTGATCATTCCTTCTGAGGTAGAATAATGGGATCGTTGAAAATTTTCCTATCCCTCTACTCAGAAGAAAATCATTTCATATTTTCATGCTTTTATCTATTAACTTATAACAAGAGAGAGAGGAATACCATTACTTTCTACACATGGGTTCTTTTGTTAGATATGAATGAGGAATCAAGCTCTATGAACATCAACCACATCGATGAAGTGCAAAAATTTGCTCAGGTTTTAATGGGTTCTGCTGGAAACATGGGCGTTTTCTAGCAATTGGTCAGCCTTTGAATTTTTCATTAGTCTGATCTAGAACTGATTCTATAACAATGGTCACTTAGAAGCAAGGTCAGAACAATAGATTCAAGAAAAATATCATCATCTCTAACAAGTTTTGACTCAATAAAACAAATTTTGACTCAAAAACGACTGACTCTAAGAAAAACAGACACAATGTCAGCAACTATCTCCTTCATACTTAAACAACATTGTCCCCAGTGTTATCTAGTCTAGAGTCGGTAAAAGAAATCATAACAGTCGAGTTAATGTGCGAAAATCAGAGAAATTACCAGATTGGAGTAGGAGTGTCGACCGACGCACAGCACTGGTATCGATCGATACCAGGCTTAGGTCGACACAGAAAATCCGTTCCAACGACAATGATGATCGTGGTGTCGATCGATACAATGACTGGTATTGCTCGATACAGATCCTCTGTAACTGATTCACGCCAAACACAAGACACAAAACATAAAACCAAAAACAAAAGACTTATATACAGACTTACCAGTGAGTTGCCTCCCACCAAGCGTTTGTTTTACATCGCTAGCTTGACTTTGGCTCAGGTGATCAGTCAGGAGAAAATTGAGAACTTACTCACAAGCAAGTTCTACAACTAGACACTTACAGCTTCAGAGTTCTGCTCAACATGCTCTCCACAACCTCATTTCCTTTCTCTTTCAGCTCCATAGTAAGAATAACTCTAGCCTTAGAGAATGGTTTTGAGGTTCCTTTGCACTTCACCTTATACTCAATCGAATCTCCATCACACTTCTGAGGGATTAAAGTCATATAGGCAGCACCCTTGACCCTTTTGTTCATCACCTTCTTCTTTGCCTTAGCCGTTTTGATGTCTTTCTTGGTAATGATAGAAGGACCATCTAAAATTTCTATGACATTTGGCTCATCATAAGGCTCTTCCAAAAGATCAACCATCAACGTCTCTCCTGTAATAACGGTGATGCAAGAGATATGTGTGGGAGCTCTTCTAGAGGAGATGGCTTTGTAGGAGATCTCCTTGTCAATGTATGAGAACGAGATCCTCTTACTGGGCGTGTCTATAACTGCACCAACTGTAGCCATGAACGGTCTTCCCAGAATCAAAGGCGTACTAGATCTTGCACTCATCTCCACAACCAGAAAATCAGCAGGAACCAGGCAATCTCCTACTTTAACAAGAAAATCAAGGATTGTACCGTATGGAACTAAGGTGGAAGAGTTCGCAAATGCGAGAGTCATCGTAGGTGGTCTTATATAAGCAATTCCCAACCTCTCTGCAATTGCCTTTGACATGACATTGACGCTAGACCCTGAATCAACGAGAGATTCTTTGAATCCAACTCCAGAGATAGAGCATGGAACTGAAAATTTCCATGGGTCTTCACTCTTAGTCAACTGCTTCATCGGTCGTGATTTGGCTCATCATAAGGCTCTTCCAAAAGATCAACCATCAACGTCTCTCCTGTAACAACGGTGATGCAAGAGATATGTGTGGGAACTCTTCTAGAGGAGATGGCTTTGTAGGAGATCTCCTTGTCAATGTATGAGAACGAGATCCTCTTACTGGGCGTGTCTATAACTGCACCAACTCTATCCATGAACGGTCTTCCCAGAATCAAAGGCGTACTAGATCTTGCACTCATCTCCACAACCTGAAAATCAGCAGGAACCAGGCAATCTCCTACTTTAACAAGCAAATCAAGGATTGTACCGTATGGAAATAAGGTGGAAGAGTTCGCAAATGCGAGAGTCATCGTAGGTGTTCTTATATAAGCAATTCCCAACCTCTCTACAATTGCCTTTGACATGACATTGACGCTAGACCCTGAATCAACGAGAGATTCTTTGAATCCAACTCCAGAGATAGAGCATGGAACTGAAAATTTTCATGGGTCTTCCCTCTTAGTCAACTACTTTATCGGTGGTGATTTGGCTCATCATAAGGCTCTTCCAAAAGATCAACCATCAACGTATCTCCTGTAACAACGGTGATGCAAGAGATATGTGTGGAAACTCTTCTAGAGGAGATGGCTTTGTAGGAGATCTCCTTGTCAATGTATGAGAACGAGATCCTCTTACTGGGCGTGTCTATAACTGCACCAACTGTAGCCATGAACGGTCTTCCCGAAATCAAAGGCGTACTAGATCTTGCACTCATCTCCATAACCTGAAAATCAGCAGTAACCAGGCAATTTCCTACTTTAACAAGCAAATCAAGGATTGTACCGTATGGAACTAAGGTGGAAGAGTTCGCAAATGCGAGAGTCATCGTAGGTGGTCTTATATAAGCAATTCCCAACCTCTCTGCAATTGTCTTTGACATGACATTGACGCTTGACCCTGAATCAACGAGAGATTCTTTGAATCCAACTTCAGAGATAGAGCATGGAACTGAAAATTTTCCTGGATCTTCTCTCTTAGTCAACTGCTTCATCGGTGGTGATTTGGCTCATCATAAGGCTCTTCCAAAAGATCAACCATCAACGACTCTCCTGTAACAACGGTGATGCAAGAGATATATGTGGGAACTCTTCTAGAGGAGATGGCTTTGTAGGAGATGTCCTTGTCAATGTATGAGAACGAGATCCTCTTACTGGGCGTGTCTATAACTGCACCAACTGTAGCCATGAACGGTCTTCCCAGAATCAAAGGCGTACTAGATATTGCACTCATCTCCACAACCTGAAAATCAGCAGGAACCATGCAATCTCCTACTTTAACAAGCAAATCAAGGATTGTACCGTATGGAACTAAGGTGGAAGAGTTCGCAAATGCGAGAGTCATCGTAGGTGGTCTTATATAAGCAATTCCCAACCTCTCTGCAATTGCCTTTGACATGACATTGACGCTAGACCATGAATCAACGAGAGATTCTTTGAATCCAACTCCAGAGATAGAGCATGGAACTGAAAATTTTCCTGGGTCTTCCCTCTTAGTCAACTGCTTCATCGGTGGTGATTTGGCTCATCATAAGGCTCTTCCAAAAGATCAACCATCAACGTCTCTCCTGTAACAACGGTGATGCAAGAGATATGTGTGGGAACTCTTCTAGAGGAGATGGCTTTGTAGGAGATCTCCTTGTCAATGTATGAGAACGAGATCCTCTTACTGGGCGTGTCTATAACTGCACCAACTGTAGCCATGAACGGTCTTCCCAGAATCAAAGGCGTACTAAATCTTGCACTCATCTCCACAACCTGAAAATCAGCAGGAACCATGCAATCTCCTACTTTAACTAGCAAATCAAGGATTGTACCGTATGGAACTAAGGTGGAAGAGTTCGCAAATGCGAGAGTCATCGTAGGTGGTCTTATATAAGCAATTCCCAACGTATCTGCAATTGCCTTTGACATGACATTGACGCTAGACCCTGAATCAACGAGAGATTTTTTGAATCCAACTCCAGAGATAGAGCATGGAACTGAAAATTTTCCTGGGTCTTCCCTCTTAGTCAACTGCTTCATTGGTGGTGATTTGTGTATTGCCTTGATGAAGAGTGCATTGATCTCTTCTAGAGTTTCTCTGCAATCTTGGAAGTGACAAAGCAAAGAGCGGTATTCCAAAGCTTCTTCAAAAGACATAGTATGGGGAATTCTCCTTACCATCTTCTCAAAACCGAGCAACTTCTCTGCAGTAATGGGAGCTCTGAGATGGTTAGGTAGTCTAGGATATGGCACCTTAGGTTTGTAAACCCTCTCCTCAATAATCTTCGGTGTTTTCACAATTTCCAGCTCAGTCTGCGAGGGGTATCGACCGATACCAGGTTGGTGTCGATCGACACAAGGCTTCTGTGTCGTTTCTGCAGATGGGTGTCGATCGATACAGGGTGGGTGTCGATCGATACACTCAGTGGTGCCGGTCGATACAGCCGAATCAGGCTCCAAATCACCTTCAATCTCAGCGAATTTTTCTGTATTCAAACCCTTTTCTACCACTGCAGTAACCTTTTCAGCACTTCTTAAGGTGATTAAATTGACGTATCCATTCTGTGAATGAACCATCTTCCCCTTGACAGCTGCTGCAGTCTGAGCTATCTGAGTTTCCAGCATCTTCTGATGAATACTGAGAGCCTCGGTCTTTCCACTCAGATATGTGTACATAGCATCCATCTTCTCATTGAAGTACACTGTTATCTTCTGTTATCCTTGAACAAGTTGTTCAAACATATACTCAATCTTGCTCTCTGGGGTTTTAGCAGGCAGAGGTTGATAAGACAAACTCCCATAGTTTCTGGTATAGCCACTGTTCTGGAATGGTTTCTAGACAAACTGATTCGACCCAAAACCAGCTCCACCAATATAGTTAACATCCTCCACTTCATCTTCAGCAGCAAAATGGACCGCTTTTTGGGTCCTTCCCATCAACATATTGTGCACTGAATCCAACTTAGCTTGAACCTCAGCAATCTGCGATCCATCCATGCTCCCAGTCTGCCTCCTTCGCTCAAAGTCTGCATTCTTGGTACTATTGCTAGATGCCAATTTCTCAATAAGCACATAAGCATCGTCGAGATACCTGGTGTTGAAGTTTCCATTACTCGCAGCATCCAAGGCCATCTGATACCTCCAATCAATCCCTCTGAAAAAGATACCCAGCAGCTGAACCTTAGTGAATCCGTGATGTGGGCAATCCCTCTGATATGACATGAATCTGATCCAAGCAGCCTTAAACGCTTCAGTCGCTCCCTGAGAAAACTGGGAGGTCTTATTCCTAAGCTCCTCGGATCTTGCATCATCATAGAAGTTGTTCAAGAAGGCATTCTTAGTCTCCTCCCAGGTAGTCAGTGATCCTGGTTGCAACTGCTTAAGCCAATAAGTTGCATCTCCACCTAGAAAGTATGGGAAAAGCTTACAAAAGAGGAAATTATTGGACACTCCATTGTATTTGACGCTAGTAACCAAGTCCTCAAACTTCTCAATGTGATATGTGGGGTGTTCATGAGAAAGACCGTGAAAAAGGTGCTGACCCACAAGAGTGAAGTATGCAGGTTTCAGCTTAAAGTCATTCCTCTGAAAAGCAGAAGGGCGAATCGCTGATCGATTGGCATAGAACTGATTAGGCATGTTGTACTCACCAATCGTTTTACCACGATTAACCACATCATTCCCAACATTCACAACAGCTGCACGGATAATGATGTTTCCATCCCCATCAAATCGTTGCCCTCTCTCATTGCACAATTGACCCTCTTGTCTCTCAAAGCTCCAGCATCATCACGAGTCATTACCACTGGATTGTTCATCTCTGCTGGCTTCTTTGTTTTTCGGTTTGTGCGTTCCAAGTTTGCTAGCTCCTTGTTGGAAAGATTGACTAGCTGAGTGCTCTTGTTCCTCCTAGTTTCGCGAGTGGGCATACACCTGAAACACACTAGACAAGGCACGTAAGTAACAAAAAAACAAAAAATTCACGACGAGTATCGACTGATACCAATAAGGTATCGATCGATACTGTCGGACTTAGTCGAAATTCTTCGCTAAAATCTAAGGGCGAATTTAGAATCCCCGGCAACGATGCCAAATTTGATAAGCTCAAATGTAATACCCTAAAGTACTAACAGCTTTGTCGATTGTAATACTTAGGGGTCGAATCCACAGAGACTCAAGAATCACACAATAGATTTTAAGGGTTGAATTAAGCTAAGTGATCAATGTAATTGAAAGCAATAACATAGATTAAACTTGTTGTAAATTCGATGGAGGAAAGATAGATTCAGGGTATTTTTTTAGGAAATCAATGAATGCAGACAAACTAACTAGTCAGGGTTCAGGTTATGCACGGTTCTTGAACTCAAATCACTAAGCTATAATTAACCAACTGTCGTTGTGAGAATTATCTAAGTCTAAATCCCATAATCTCAAATCTCTTTGCAAATCCTAAAGATCTAAACCAGCTTTAAAGTTCAGGTTTGATATGCTCACAAAACAACTAAACCAAATCTCTTTGCGGATAACTATTTTGCTCACCCTAAGTTCTGTCAGATTATCAATTGCATTGTCGTGCCTAATCGATTAACCTAAGATCTAAGTTCCAGATTCGTCAACCTAGAATTAGCTTTGAGAACAACCTATGGTGAAGAACTAATTCAACTCAGAGATCCTTTATGAGAACGCTAAACCTAAAGGAGATCTACTCAGACATGATCAATGGAACAGAAATAATAGATGAATATAATTGCATAAAAGAAATCAATAAGAAACAAGGGTTCAGAGTTGTCTCCCAAAAACCTTGCAACAAATCTCTCTCAAAGTATCAAGAATAAAATAAAGCTTCCCCTCAATACGTGGCTGAAAAACCTAATAAATAGGTTAAAACACGAATTGGGGCTAATTGTAATTATTAAAGTCTTCTGAACCAAAATGCAGAATCTCCAGACTTCTAAAAAGTCGCTTTTTCCTTTTCTCCCGAGCAGTATCGATCGATACCATAAGTGGTATCGATCGATACACATCCTCTGTGTCAACTCTTCTACTAGCCAGACTGGACTGTCTTCACGAAAATTGGCATAACGTTTGATCGCATCATTGGAATGACCTCAAACCATTTCCAAATGAAAGTTAATCCATTGATATATCTTGTACCCAAATTTGAGATCAATCTATCGGTGGAAAGTTCTTCAACGAATGTCAAACTTCTGACGTCTCTGCATGACTCTGCATCTCCATATGCTCATTTTCACCCAAAACGGCTTATTTTTTCCCAAAGTCACCTAAAACATGTAAAGACTCGAAAAGACTCCAAAATACTAGAAAGACTCTATAAATAAGGCCTATTTCATGGCTAAAACGGGTAAAAACCATGATATATCAATAGTCCGGAAGATCTAAAATCAACTTAAAACCTGAAATTAAAAACGGAGATATACCGGACCGAAGGTCGGGATATCACAGAGAGAGATATATATATATAGAGAGAGATAGAGAGAGAGAGAGAGAGAGAGAGAGAGAGAGAGATTGTGTCGCCTAATAATTTATTTATCGCTTAATGTGGATGATTCTGTCATCATAATATTGCTGTTAAATAATTGTTTATATGATGGTTATTATATAAGGAGGTTCGACCACTTGTATATAAACATTCTATCTGAAAATCTGAAAATTGATAGATTTAACTGAATTCTTATTAAAAAAATTTCAGATTAATTTTTGTTTTAACTCTTTATGTATTTGCAAATACTAAGACGGTAACTAAATCTCATATACCAGTTGTAAATACTCATGCTCGTATTTTTTTACCACATGAACGTGGAAGAGCAGATGATACACATGAGTCTAGAACACGCTTAAAGCATGGTTGACCTATCCGTTCTAAGAATAAAAATCCTAGAAAACGAAAAGAAGATGAAATGCATAGTACACCCAAAATAGTTGAAAGTATTTTGGAAGAAACAAATCATGAGACTAATGATAATGCGCATCATGAACCGAATCATACCTAATATCTAAGGAAATAGCTGGTGAAAACGAAGATCCAAAACCAAGATCTGTATATGAATGCCAAAAGAGACACGACTGGTTAAAATGGAAAGATGCCATACAAGTCGAACTTGATTCCCTTAATAAACGAAAGGTATTCAGATCTATTGTACTCATACATAAAGATGTGAGACCGATTGGATACAAATGGGTTTTCGTTCGGAAATAAAATAAGAAAAATAAAATTATGAGATACAAAGCTGGTCTTATGGCACAAGGTTTTTCTCAAAGACATGAAATAGATTATAAAGAAACATATTCCCCCGTTATGGATGCGATCACGTTTAGATTCCTAATGAGTCTAGCGGCTGATGAAAATCTAGAGATGCATCTCATGGATGCCGTTACAACATATTTATATGGATCGTTAGATACTTGACATGATCCTCCCAAGGATTCTTCACTCTAAGGTTGGTAAATGGATATATATTGATCCAATAACCCGTGAAGCCTCGAAGATCAACGTGGTGGTATGAATGGCCGCATAGAAGTTGCGGAAGACTTTTGATATACCGGTGATCCCTTGGATATGACGTACCAAGACGAATCGATTGTGATTGTTGGATATGACACACCAAGCAATCGATTTGATCAATGTATATCACACACCATGATCAAAAGTTCACAAGAAACTTGAAATGAGAATCACTCTCAAAGTTTTCCAAATATAATGATTAAAACTTATTTTCTCAAATGAGATTACATGAGTATTTGCAGAAATATTTGTGGTAAAAACTAGATAGTAAATTGTAATGAAAATCAAAAAGAATAAAGATAGTTGAATGAGAATTCAACCCTTGGACATCAAATGTGTTTCTTGACCTTCAAATGTGACTCTTGATCTTCATTTACGTCACTCCTTTTGGCAAGAAAATAAAGTGGTTATTTTGGGCTCTTCTTGAACTTGTAACATGGTTAAAATGGATTGGACTTGATAGCTAACATCTTGGATGGACTTTTAAATGTTCTCTTTGTCCAAAACTTCATAAATTAGCCCGTTAAGTGCTTCCTTAATCCTTTTAGCATTTGCTCTTGTGACAGTTCCAACGGATACAAACATCACATTCTCTTGATCCTCCTTGATGTTCATGATGATCACATCATAGCTTTCCTCTTGAAAATGATTTGCCCTCAAATCATGCTCACCAAAGAATTAGTTGACACAAGTGATTTTGGTAGAGCATGAAAAAACAACTTGTACACGATCTTTTTTTTTTTTTTTTGGTAGAGCATGAAAGAAAAACTTGTACACGATCTTTTCAACAACACAAATGATCAAATAAGAAATTTAGAATGCAAAACAACCTAAAACTTCTTTGATCCTTTTTCTCTTTTTTTTTTTTTTGAAAAGAAGATGAAAGAGAGAAGATGAAAAGATAAGAAAAAATATGAGAAAGCTGATAGAATGATAGAATACCAAACTTCAGAGTGTACTCTGATACCACTTGACGCGATCCTCCCAAGGATTCTTCACTCTTTTGTTGGTAAATGGATATATTTTGATTCAAAAAAACCGTGAAGCCTCAAAGATCAACGTGGTGGATCGAATGGTCGCACAGAAGTTGCGAAAGACTTCTGATATTCCGGTGATCCCTTGGATATGACGCACCAAGACGGATCGATTGTGATGCCTTGGATATGACACACCAAGCAATCAGTTTGATCAATGAATATTACACACCATGATCAAAAGTTCACAAAATGAAAATCACTCTCAAAGGTTTCCAAAAATAATGATTAAATCTTATTTTCTCAAATGAGATTAGATGAGTATTTCTAGAAATATTTGTGGTAAAAAGGAATAAAAATAGTTGAATGAGAATTCAACATTTGGACTTCAAAGGTGCATCTTGATCTTCAAAGGTGACTCTTGATCTTCATTTTCGTCACTCATTTTGGCAAGAAAATAAAGTGGTTATTTTGGGCTCTTCTTGGACTTCTAACATGCTTAAAATGGGCTAGACTTTATAGTTAACATCTTGGATGGATTTTTGAATGTTCTCTTTGTCCAAAACTTCATAAATCAACCCGGTAAGTGCTTCCTTGATCCTCTTAGCCTTCGCTCTTGTGACTGGTCGAACGGGTACAAGCATCACATTCTCTTGATCTCCCTTGCTGCTCATGATGATCACATCAATAATGATATCTATATGAGAATTTCCAATGAGTTTAAGATGTCAGCATCATTAAATTCTAAACCCAAAGAGGTATGTGCAATAAAATTACAAAGATTATTGTATTGACTAAAGCAATTTGGACGCATGCATGTGGTACAATCGTCTCAGTGAGCATTTAATAAAAGAAAGATATGTAAACAATCATATATGCCCATGTGTTTTCATCAAGAAAACAACATCCGAATTTGTAATTATCGATGTATATGTTGATGATCTAAACATTATCGGAACTCAAGGGGAAATACATAAAGCATCAAATTATTTGAAAAGAGAATTTGAGATGAGAGATCTTGGACAGACAAATTATTTTCTTGACTTACAAGTTGAGCATTCAGAAATTTGTATATTTGTGCACTGATCCACATATACCAAAAAGTGTTAAAACGTTTTAATATGGATAAGACAACTCCTCTAAGTACCCCTATGGTCGTTAGATCACTTAAATTTGAAAGTGACCCATTTCGACAACATGAGGAAAATAAAGAGATACTTGGTCATGAAGTACCATATTTAAGTGAAATTGGATCCCTTAGGTACATTGCCAAAAGAGCCCAACCGACGATCCAAGTGATCTTACCGTCGCAGAGAAATAGTTGGAGACCAGCTTTTCCGGCAGAGGCAATCCGATGCTACTCGGATGGGGCATGGAGAGAAGACACCCTCGAAGCAGGGCTGGGATGGGTCTTTGAATCAAATCAAAAGAAAATCCTCTTCAAGGAATCGAAGACAGTGGCTCTCGTGGGATCACCTTTGGTAGCGGAGGCCCTCGGCATCAGATCGGCAATGATAAGGGCGATAGATTTGGGGTTTTCAAATCTCTGCTTCGCCTCAGACTCTACCCAGGTGATCCGGGCAATCACAACGGGGCCACAAATTTCAGAGATCTATGGAATTCTTCATGACATCTCCAAACTCTCACTCTGTTTTTCCAATGTATCTTTCATCTTCATTCCAAGAGAAGCTAATGTGTTAGCTGACTCTTTAGCAAAACAATCCCTTCGTGCCTTCTCTTTGGTACAGGAGGTGAACCAATTTGGTTTAATCGGTTAATGAAATGAGAATGAGAATTAGAACCCAAAAAAAAGGTACATTGCCAATTGTATGTGATGACATATCATTTGCTGTTAATCTTTTGGCAAGATTCAGCTCGTTCCCTACACGAAGACATTGGAATGAAATTAAACATGTCTTTCGTTATCTTCATGGGACTACTGATTTAGGTTTGTTTTATCCTAAAAGTTCAAAATGTCAAATGGTTGGTTTGCAGATGCAAGATATTTGTCGGATGCACATAAAGCTCGATCACAAACAAGATATGTGTTCACGATCGGAAGCCCCGCTATATCATGGCGTTCTCAGAAGCATACACTTGTGACTACTACTTCGAATCATGCTGAAATCATCGCACTACACGAAGCAAGTAGAGAATGTGTATGGTTGAGATCAATAAGTTAGAACATCCAATTAAGTAGTGGGGTTCACATAAATACGGAGCCAACTATCTTATATGAAGACAATGATGCATGTGTTGCCCAGGCGAAAGAAGAATATATTAAAAGTGGTAGAACCAAACATATCACTCTGAAGTTCTTCTTATACACTCAAGAACTCGAGAAGAATAAAGACATTGAAGTGAGATATATCCGATCATGTGAAAATGCATCATATCTCTTCAGGAAATTATTACCCACAACTATGTTCATGAAACATGTCCATAACATTGGAATGCATCATCAACGAGACTTATAAGATGATATCCTAGTCATTTGAGGGGAAGCTTACGTGGTTGTACTTTTTTTACTTTCATATGGTTTTTTCACTAGGTTTTCCTGAAAAAGTTTTTAACGAGGCAACACATACATAACGCTAGAGACAATAGTGATATTGGTCTCCAAGGAGGAGTGTTACAAAAGTCAATTACAAAATCAGAAAAGATGCGTGCAAATAAACGTGAGTAAAAACTTGTAGAGCCCACCGTTACTATTTACATATAATAACTTAACATTTTTACGTCTATATAAACGAACGAATTCGCTCGATTGTAAATTATCTCTCAACTTACAAAACAATAAGAAAATCTTTTTTCCCCGGATATAAAATTTTCGTCTTTATCTATGTTTATCTTTATGATAAATTATACCTACTGTTATAACATAGACTACATTTTTAGTAATTTTTTTTGGTTTTAACATTTTTATTAAGTATTTATAAAAAAAAAAATTTTATTAAGTTATGCTAAAATAAAACAAATAAAGAGTGTTATATAGTACACAGAAAAAATCTTAGTAATTAACATTGTCAATACAATAATTAGCATATTAGACAATAGTATCATTTTTCAATTAACATCGATTTTGGTAATCTTCGTCGATTTTTATAATATTCTTCCATCAATATATGATTTTTTTTTTGATGCAAATACCATCAATATACGATAAGCTGTAATTTGTATTTAGTACCAATAATGATGATTATACAGATCAAGTTCACGATGAATATCTGGTTTGAACCATAGAAAACTTGAAACATGCAAGATGTTGGAACTAATTTTTTGTCAAAGCTCGAGGGCTTGATAAAATTGTGTTAGTGTGAAAAGAAATGAGTTAAGCTCTTTCTAATGAAATGTTATCATTAACCGAGAAATATTTTCTCATGTATATATGTTGGAATGGTTGTGTCTTAAATGAACAACATGAGAGAAGAAAAGCCATACGTGCGACGTTCGCATCTTGGGCCTTGATTGGGTCCGTGGACTTTTTGAGGTATCGATCGATACCCCTTGGTATCGATCGATACCCAGCGGGCCGACTTAAAAATCGCAGCCGCCTAGGTTATTCTAGAAATATTCCTTTTCTATCAGGGAAAAACCCTAGCCTCTCTCATATATATACAACACGATTTTCAACTAAAAAATCATCCTCTGATACACAATAAACACATTCTAAAAGTTCTAGCAATAGTTTCTTCAATTCCCTTCTGTCTAGAGAGTAAGTTTCTATTCGAGAGTATCGTAGTTTAAAGTTCGTTAGATCTGATATCAAGTGTAGATGATACAGATTACTTTGGTTGTATCCTGGGACTCATGGATCTATAAAAACCCGTCGCACTACGGGAGATTCTTAGAGTTAAGGAAAGAGATTCATCTCGCCTCCTTAGATTTATTATTGCTTTATCGTTTATGAATCGTCTGTTCCTTAATGTTTATTTATATAATCGTGATTAAATCTCTCCTGTCTTTTGTGCGATATTTTGGTCCTACAATCTTAACTCTAAGAAGATCCAATTTTTGTTAATACTTTAATTGGATCTTTAATCACGAGTAAATAAACGTTTTCAAACGATTTTAAAACGATTCTTCTACTGCTGATGATACTCAAACGTTGTCAAAAAGTTTTTTAGCAAATTGAATCGTGTAGTAGAGGCAATCTTCATCTCTCTCTATTTTTAAGAAGATGTTCTTCTGCTAGTGATACTCAAACGTTATCAAACAGCTGTTTAGCAACTTGAAACGTGTAGTAGAAGCAGATCTGCTTTAAACATCTTCTAAAAAACTGTCTTTAATTGCGATTAAAGAACGGTATAATCAAGGAACACACATCTGTTCTTGATAGGTTCGATTCAGATCGAGGCCTTGTGAGTATCGATCGACACCCTATGGTATCGGTCGATACTGGACTAAATTGTATCGGTCGACACTTAAGTGTATCGATCGATACCATGCAAACAGTGTATCGGTCGGCACCTCAGTGTATCGATCGATACTTTGCATCGACCAAGTTGGTCTATGTCGATCGATACTGTGTATAAGACACAGGTATTGATCGACACTGGTGCTATGATCGATCCTGTGAAATTCACTTGTATCGATCGACATCCAGGGTATATCGATCGACACTGAGCGTGTATCGATCGATACCAGGTTGCTTCGAATGACACAGTATGTGCATCGAGCATCAATCGGAACCCAGGGTGTATCGATCGACACTCAATATGTATCGATCGACACCAAGATGCTTCGATTAACACAGTATGTGCATCGAGCATCGATCGACACCTACGGTGCATCGATCGACACCATACGGGTGCATCAATAGACATTGAATGTGTATCGATCGATACCAAGGAGTATCGATCGACACCAATGCAATCTAGTTCGATATTAGAATTGCGATTCTTTAAGTTGATATATCGATACTAACTAAAAGTTGTTTCCTTGTCTTAACAGAATGACAACTGAAGTGCAAAACAACTCTGGAATAGTGGAGAAAACCGGTGAGAAGGTTGAGACGACTGCAAGTCAGATCGAGACGGTGAAAGTTCCTGCTGGAAATCACGTCGCTCCTCCAGCCAAATTTGATGGGACATCATTCAAGATGTGGAAAAGGAAGATGTTCTTCTATCTGACCACACTGAATCTGCAGAAATACACCAGTGAGGTGAAACATGTTCTCCCAGAAGACAACACTGACCCACGTGCGCTTGCAAGTGTTAACGCCTGGGAACATGCTGACTTCTTGTGCAAGGGCTATATCCAAAATAGCCTATCGGACTCTCTGTATGGGGTGTACGAAAATGCTGAGACCTCTAAGGATCTGTGGGATTCATTGGACAAGAAGTATCGCGTTGAAGATTCTGGTACTCAGAAATTCACTGTGGCGAAATTCGAGCAGTACAAGATGGTGGATTCAAGACCACTAATGGTACAAGTCGAAGAGGTGCAGAGGCTCCTACATGACATCTATGCTGAGGGAATGCGGCTGTGTGAAACCTATCAAGGTTGCTGCATCATTGAGAAGCTACCTCCTGGTTGGACGGACTTCAAGAACTACCTCAGGCTAAAGAAAAAGAAGATGAGTCTTGAAGATCTGATTGTGAAGCTCCGTGTAGAGTCTACAAATCGGGAACAACAGATCAATGTAGGTGTGAAAATTCGCGAACACAATGCGAACATGGTTGAACACCAAAATCCCAAGTGGCAGAACAAAGGCCGCCTTAACAAAGGTAAAGGGAAGATGCCACCAAAGAACTTCCAGAAGTTCAAGAACAAGAGTGGTCAGATTGGTCAGACTTCTCAAAGGTTCTTAGGAATGTGCAACTTCTGTGGGAAGCAAGTGCACAAATCCGTGGATTGCCGCAGTAAGAAGGCTCAAGCCAACTTGACTGAAGCTGACATGTGTGTATTGTGGTTACTGAGGCCAATGTTGCTGAAAGCCATCCAAAGACTTGGTGGTTCGATACTGGTGCAACCAGACACATCTGTATGGATCGAGAGCTGTTCTCCATATACACAAAGACCAAGAATGGTGAAAAACTCTTAATGGGTAATTCTGCCTCGTCGACTATTGATGGTCACGGGAAGGTTGTTCTGAAGCTCACCTCTGGACAGGAGCTGATTCTTACGAACGTCGCTCATGTACCAGACATACGCAAGAATCTGATCTCTGGATCGCTTATAAGTAAGCATGGATTCTCTGTGAAGCTGGAAGGTGATAAGCTAATCCTAACGAAGAATGGGATGTATCTGGGTAAGGGTTTTGTTTGTGACAATCTTTT
Source organism: Eutrema yunnanense (assembly GCA_002933935.1). Classification (NCBI taxonomy): domain Eukaryota; kingdom Viridiplantae; phylum Streptophyta; class Magnoliopsida; order Brassicales; family Brassicaceae; genus Eutrema; species Eutrema yunnanense. Next base: position 24,813 of record PKML01012628.1, on the reverse strand, counting down.
TAAGATGTCTGTTGAGGCTGTAATCCGAAAGGATAATGTAACCGAGGCTTCCACCTCGAAGAACCCTAAGATTAATGATAAGAAACCAATTGCTTATCTGGCTGAGTCTTTTAATATTTGGCATGAACGATTAGGACATGTTAACTTTAAGTCTATGAGTAGATTAATGAACATGAACATGATTCCTAAATGCAAATTAAGCAAAGACAAATGTGAGGTTTGTGTCCAAGCCAAACTCACTAAAACGCCATCACCCAGCGTTCAAAGAACAACAGAACCTCTGGGTTTAATTCACACAGATTTATGTGATTTAAAATATATTCAAACCAGAGGAGGCAAGAAATATTTCGTGACTTTCATAGATGATTGTACGAGATATTGTTACATCTTTCTTTTAAGAAGTAAAGATGAAGCCTTGGACAAGTTTAAAGAATATAAGCTGGAAGTTGAAAACCAACTCGGCAAGACCATAAAAAAGGTCAGAAGTGATAGGGGTGGTGAATACAGTGAACCATTTGATGCATTCTGTAGAGCACATGGCATTATTCATCAAACAACTGCCCCCTATTCACCCGAATCCAATGGAGTTGCTGAAAGGAAAAACAGAACTCTCAAGGAAATGATGAATGCAATGTTGCAGGAATCTGGGTTAGCCCAGAACATGTGGGGGGAAGCTCTGCTTACCTCAAATTATATCCTCAACAAAATTCCACACAAAGTCACAGGAAAAACTCCTTATGAACTTTGGAAAGGTAACGTACCTTCGTATGCATACCTGAAAGTGTGGGGGTGCCTGGCAAAAGTTGCAGTACCACTTCCGAAAAAGGTCACCATTGGACCTAAAACGGTAGATTGCATTTTCATCGGATATGCACACAACAGTAGTGCCTATCGATTTCTGGTACATAAATCAGATATACCAGATATTCATGCAAACACAATAATGGAGTCAAGGAATGCATCCTTCTTCGAAAATGTGTTTCCATGCAAGGATAGAGGAAATCCTAAACGAACTCGTGACGAACGAGATGCTAGCAATGAGGCAAGCACTTCAGGCACTTCTGCAGAAGAAGAAGAAGCTGAACCTAGACGAAGCAAGAGAGCTCGTAAGGAGAAGACATTTGGCTCTGAGTTCATAATGGCATTCCTAGCGGAAAGTGGTCCAAGAACCTTCATGGAAGCAATGTCTACACCTGATGCACCTTTCTGGAAGGAAGCATCTAACAGTGAAATCAACTCGATTATGCAAAATCATACTTATGAGTTGGTAGACCTACCTCAAGGTTGCAAACCTCTAGGTTCTAAATGGGTCTTCACCACTAAGCTAAAAATCGATGGCTCTATAGACAAATATAAGGCAAGGCTTGTGGTACAAGGATTTCGTCAAAAGGAAGGAGTAGACTTCTTTGACACTTATTCTCCAGTGACGAGAATTACTTCGATTCGCATGTTGATTGGAATCGCAGCGTTAAGAAACCTTGAAATACATCAGATGGATGTTAAGACTGCTTTCCTAAACGGAGATTTAGAGGAAGAGATCTATATGAATCAACCTGAGGGTTATGTTGCTCCCGGACAAGAGAAGAAAGTCTGTAGACTTGTCAAATCGCTATACGGACTTAAGCAAGCTCCAAAGCAATGGCATGAAAAGTTTGACAGTGTTATGATGTCAAATGGCTTTCACATTAATGAATGTGATAAGTGCATCTATATCAAAAGTACTTCACAAGGTTATGTGTTGTTGTGTTTGTACGTAGATGACATGCTAATCATGGGAAGCAACAAAGATATAATCATTCAAACTAAGAACATGCTAAATGGAAAGTTTGACATGAAAGACATGGGATTAGCAGATGTAATTCTAGGGATTAGGATTATTCGAAATTCAAAAGGAATAATTCTGTCTCAAGATCATTACGCTACTAAAATCCTAGAGAGGTTTAAGACCTACTCCAATGGGACTGCAAAAACTCCGCTTGATCCTCAATTTCACTTTACAAAGAATTCAGGTGAAGCAGTGTTACAAGTGGAGTATGCAAGAGTCATCGGGAGTCTAATGTACTTAACGAATTGTACTAGACCCGATTTAGCACACTCGGTAAACGTACTAAGTCGTTACACGAGTAATCCAGGCCATAACCATTGGAAAGCCATAACTAGGGTATTAAATTATCTAAGATACACCAAAAGTTATGGGCTGCACTTCGGTAAAGAACCAGCAGTGCTGGAAGGGTACAGTGATGCCAATTGGATTTCAGATTCACGAAACTCCAAATCCACGAGTGGATATGTCTTTACTCTCGCTGGTGCAGCAATATCCTGGAAATCTTCCAAACAAACACTCCTGGCCAGATCAACCATGGAGTCAGAGTTTATAGCTTTAGATAAAGCTGCTGAAGAAGCAGAATGGCTTCGAAACTTTTTGGAAGATATCCCGATGTGGGAGAAACCAGTGCCAGCATTACGTGTACACTGTGATAGTCAGTCGGCTATATCTCGGGCACTGAGTAATCTATACAATGGCAAGTCTCGTCATATAAGAAGACGTCATAAGACCATTAGACAATTGATCTCAACTGGTGTAATAACGATAGATTACATCAGATCGGCAGAAAACCTAGCGGATCCGTTCACCAAAGGTTTGCCGCGAGATCAGATTGTGAAATTATCGAAAGGAATGGGCTTACAGCCTATAGAAAAAGATGACGTTTGACAGATACCCCACCTATGTGACTGGAGATCCCAAGATCTAGGTTCAAAGGGAAACAAAATTAAACTGATTCGAGTTGAGCACTGTGAGACTATGTCTCTGCCCAGTTCCTAGGATGATAAAACAGTGCTACATGTGGATAGTAAGGATAAGCGTTGGCTTTTAATGATTGCATAGCTGTGTAGATAGTGGAGTGTGACAGGACACTTCTGAAAACAAGCTAATAAAAAATCACCTAGTGAAGTGTGAAATGGGGCCGTTTCTAGGAGAATGAAGGATAAGGCTATATTCTCCAAATTCACTCACGAATACCAGGAATGTTCAAGGCCACAATGAACACAATATAGAACAAAGTTCTACGAGAAGATGTCTCTGTGCGATATCTGTTGTATCAGTTTACATCAAAATCCGGGCGGTTCAAGACATCATGTTCACCTCCTGGCCGAGTAAACGCAACAGATATTAAAATTGTTTGGTTCAAAGCTGAAAAACGCTACCATTCAGTGACAGTTACATTTTCGTATACTCTCGAAAGTCTGTCTACGTCTAGATGAGTCTAGTCAAGTATGTCTAGTAAAGTCTAGTCTGTACAATTTTCATATGTTTTAGAGTCATTTCTATTCATGTGGGGGATTGTTGGAACTAATTTTTTGTCAAAGCTCGAGGGCTTGATAAAATTGTGTTAGTGTGAAAAGAAATGAGTTAAGCTCTTTCTAATGAAATGTTTTCATTAACCGAGAAATGTTTTCTCGTGTATATATGTTGGAATGGTTGTGTCTTAAATGAACAACATGAGAGAAGAAAAGCCATACGTGCGACGTTCGCATTTTGGGCCTTGATTGGGCCCGTGGACTTTTTGAGGTATCGATCGATACCCAGCGGGCCGACTTAAAAATCGTAGCCGCCTAGGTTATTCTAGAAATATTCATTTTCTGTCAGGGAAAAACCCTAGCCTCTCTCCTATATATACAACACGATTTTCACCTAAAAAATCATCCTCTGATACACAATAAACACATTCTAAAAGTTCTAGCAATAGTTTCTTCAATTCCCTTCTGTCTAGAGAGTAAGTTTCTATTCGAGAGTATCGTAGTTTAAAGTTCGTTAGATCTGATATCAAGTGTAGATGATACAGATTACTTTGGTTGTATCCTGTGACTCATGGATCTATAAAAACCCGTCGCACTACGGGAGATTCTTAGAGTTAAGGAAAGAGATTCATCTCGCCTCCTTAGATTTATTATTGCTTTATCGTTTATGAATCGTCTGTTCCTTAATGTTTATTTATATAATCGTGATTAAATCTCTCCTGTCTTTTGTGCGATATTTTGGTCCTACACAAGATTCATCAAGAAAGAGAATTACGACTTGGAAATATTTTTCTCTTTGCCATAAATTCTTGTGATGTGGAATAGAAGAAGGGTGGCCATAAATATAAGTTGACGGTATAACCCATGTGATACAAAGACCACAAGCACTCGTAAATAGGAAACTAAAATTTTAAAACCTGTTAGAAACATACAATTATTATTATCCAGATAGTGAAATCTCGGCTCTTTCAAAACTAAATTCGGACTCAGATATCATGACTTTAAAGTTCGGATATCAATCCAAATTCTGATCGGTTAAATATATATATATATATATATATATATATATATATATAATTTTTTTTCTTCTTATCTAGAAATCTAATTTTCTATTAAAAAAAATCAGACATTTTCATATTTTATTTTAGTTTTCTTTTTCTTTTTCTGAATCTGAATATCTTTATGTTTGGACGGATTTCTAAAAACCACAAATCTGGATAAAACGATCTTACATGCTAGAGCCCGTAGGTCCTTTTGCATACATCTACGTTTAAATGCTATAGTTCCATACTTCTATGAGAGACGGTGTATTGTCTCCCAGAGTTATAAATACTACGACTTTGGTTTGGTAGGTTTTGAACTACTTTTTTTATAGGGAAAAAAAACTACTTTTTCAAAGAAAACATAATATTTAAAAATAGGTGTGTGGATGACAGGGTGGTGTGATTTGGGTAGGTTTTGTACTAATTTAGGTTTTGAAAGAGTGGTAGATAGATTACTGCTAATGTTTTTTTTCTAATTTATTGTTTCAAAAAGTTTTATTTGGGTAGGTTTTGTACTAATTTCCGTTTCAAAAAGTTTGATTTTTTTAATTTTATTTTGTTTCTGAAAATTTGAATTACTGTATTATAATTAATACACTTTTGTTTACAAGTTCAATCAATTAATTAATGTATTTTTTTATATAACTAATTAATTAAAAGCATTTAGAGAAAGGAAGTGAAAAGTCAATAGAAAGAGGAAAGTGGTGTTAACACCAGTAATGAAATCAAACTAATTAAAGAAATAAAACAACAAATGATTAGTTACACATTTGTTGTTTCTTAATTTATGTGAAAAATCCAAAAAATCAAAATTTCTGAAAACGGAGAGAGTATGTTTTTACAAGGCGATAACTTGCTGATAAATGAAGAGTCGTGCAAAATGACATTTTGTCTTTCACAATTATTCTTGTTTCGTAGGCACATTATGCATTTAAAACGAAATGGTCTTTTGAAAACATTAAACACGTCCATGTGGGAAGTCTGGATATGGGCCGCCGAAGACCCAGACAGTTTATCTGGTGATCCGGCTACTCTCTGACATTAGTCGGAAGACATTCCAAACTCGAAACAGGCGGTGCGGTGGCCCATTGAATCTCATGGCCCGTTGACCTGAGCCCAGCTCAAAACTCATGGTGTCTATTCAACCGTCGAACCTAGGAAATAATCCACTTTGTAAGATTGACCGGATCAGCCGATATGATATTAACAAAAAAAAAACATCAAATACGCAACTCTTTGATTATGCGTGAAACCAGTCAACGTGGGAGATGGTTTCCACTCTTTGATTATTATTGTGGCCATCAGCATGATGCTTTTGCTAACTTTATATATTTTTTGTTTTTCTTTCAGAAATGCACTTCAATTATTGATTATATGAATACATATATGTGTCGTCCCCAGTGGCGGAGCTAGTGTAGTGACAGGGGGGTCACTTGACTCCTATGGAATTTATAATTTTGTTGTGATCGACTCCATCGTTTGCCCCTTTTGCATATTCATCTTTTTATTTTATTTTTTTTCCTTTCATTTTTGTTCTTTTCTTCTAGATTTCTAACTCTTCCTGCATGCTATATAATTTTTTTTTTGCTCTTCTCCAACATATTTGTTTTCTTTTCTTTGGTAATATTTCGTTTCAAAAACGTTTTTCTTTACTTTCCTTTAAAATTGCTTTTACCATATTTTTCTTTAAAATATCATAAATCAAAATAAACACAACAACTAATTATATCCACCCATAGTACGCTAAACATTTATAATTTGTTTTTTTTGTTTTAATTTATTTAAAATATTTTGAAATCTACTCAAGTAACAATATTATACTCTAAACATTTTCTATAATTTAATATTAATATATAACTAGATATATTTGCACCCGGTAAAAAAAAATTATGCCTCCACAACTGGTCGTCCCTCTAACTTACCGAGCTATTAGATGTAGATACGCCTTGTTGTTCGTCTCTTGATTGACGCCCACTCCCTTGTAGGCCAATGAAATATGTCGACCCATGACGCCAGCCACAAATTTTAACGGGTCAATTTAATTTATAATAAAATATAAATTAAAAATATTAAATAATATAATTCAATATTATAAAAATATTAAAGATATTATTCAAATATTAAAATTTTAAATTGTTAATATTTATTAATTATTAAAAGCATTAAATATTAATTTATTTTTTGTCGACAATTAAATAGTAATCTAAAATGGTTAAGAAAAGAAATGAAATTTTAATGAGTTCAATTTTTTTTGAGGAGATATAACTTAGAAGTGGTGGATTGTTAAAAAGAATAGCAGAAAAAAAAATATGATAAAAAAAGTAAAAAAAAAATTTAAATGGTAATTGAAATAATGGGAATTGTCCAAAATGAAAAATGGGAATACGTTTAAAAGATCATGGGTTCAATAAACAAATCAAGCTAATATTATAAACTGATTTTACAACATTTCACCAATTTTTCTTTTTAAATTACAAATAAATATTTTTGTAACATAAATCCATATGGATCATTTGATCCCCTCTCTAAGATAGCTACCTCCGCTGTCAGTAGACAATTTTAACCTATGAAGACTATGATGGAATGGATAACTAACATACATGCCGGATCTATAGTGGTTTTTAATGGTTCGTAGCATTTTTAATTTAAGGCCTAACGCGTTTCAAACTCTGGATCCACCATATTAAACCTCAAAGATGGACGAAAAAAATCAATGTAAGTCTTAATATGGTTAAAAATGTTCAAATGCTCTGATGTCAAAATAAACATAACTGAAACCAAACCCAATAGAAAATGAGTGAAAATTTATATATATTTTGAAAGACTGAATCAGATCGGAACCAAAAACGTTTATGTTATTCTATTTGGTGACTTAAATCTTGGAATGCACTCTTAAGGGCCATTTTCGTAAGATTGAACTTGTTTAAGGTTAGAAATTATAAGTTTTAGGATTATGAATTACAATTTTTAGTCCTATAGGAATCGGGTTTTGTGGCAATATAAACTAGATTTTAAACATTTGCGTTCGCGCATGATAAAGTTTTTGTAATATATAAAATTTGAAATAAGGAATAAGAATTAATTTAAGTGTTATTGATTCAAATAAATTTAATTTGTAATTTTTAAGTTATAATAAATACTTGATAACATGTTTAGTACATGTTTGGCAACATGTTTAATCTAATATATAAAAGATGGCCAACTCTCTCCAGTTGAGCGCCACATCATCATTGGAGAAAGTGTCATGTGTCCAAAATTATTTATTTATTTAATTGTTTTTTGGTCTTTTGAGTTTGCACAAATATTAGTTATTTATGCTTAATTTTTAGTAACATTTATGCACAAAAACCTTACAATTTTTTTCATCACTCTAATCTTAAAAACATCATTTAAATATTAATTTGTACATAAACACTATCGACTTGGTTCCAATGACAAATTCATAAGTCTTAACATTATAACATCTTAATATATATATAATCAATTACTCAATAAAATATGATACTCAATAATGTCTTCAAATAATATCATTTTCCTTTCAAATTTACAATTTAGCATGCAATAAATAATATTTTCCAGTTTTGGCCACGTTTCACATATACATCTCAAAATAATTCAATATTTTTTATTCTTATAGCTGGGTGCAGAGAATGGTCTTGAAAAACATTGAATATATACAACAAATCTTCATAGACAAATGCAGTTGAGTTTATTTGTAATTTAGGAGCTTATTGTAAATGAAACTATAGTAATTTGATATAAAATATTCAAACAGCGATAATGTAAAAAATGTTAAGAACAAAAATAATAATATCAAATACTTCAAAGATATAAATACGCGCGGGTAATCACCAAGTTTATTTTAAAAATAAAGGATATTTGGAAACAGATATATATATTTGAATGGTTTGTAAATATTATTGGGACATTAATACATAAAAAAAGCATAGACGGACATTTGCCTCAATTTGTTTTTCTCTAAAAGTTTCAAGTTCTTCTTGGCTTTTCACGCGATTTCTCAACAGCTCCAAATGGAGTCATATAATATATTCGATTTACACTGTTATTAATCTCTGAAATCAAATAACTTGGAAAAAAACTTAAGATAGTGACAAATAAGAAGATGTAACAAAAGAAGATTACATGCCATCATGATAAATTGATGATGATTATTCAACAATGCATACATTATTAAGAATATCTACTTATGGAAGATATGCTCTATCATTTCTTTCATCATTTTTTTATATCAATCTCATTTATTCCCTTCAATATGTATATATTCCCATTAAATGGCATGTAATCATTCAATTTACCAATAACACAATACATTCATCATATTATCATACATAAAGAATTCACTTTCTAGAACTCTGGAACAAGCTCGGAGAGTTTACAAATGTTAATGGGATCGTAAAGAGCCTTCTTAATGTCTTGAAGCATCTCTGTGTCCGAATCATAACGATTCTTCTTGTTGAAGAACATTTCAAAAATTTTGCAAAAAGACATGTGAATATCTTTGCACGGTTTAGGCAAATCACTGAATTCATCCATTAGGACATGCTTCATAAAATCTTTCCTCTTCGAATCAATGATCTTTTCAATATAGGCAATCGAGTCCTCTATCTGGAAACCACAATCACTCTTCATGTGGAGCAGGACGGAATTGATCTTGCCTTGTTCTTGTTCCTTCTGCAAATTTCAATGTCACAAGTTCAATCGTCAAGTACAAGAGAGCATCTCATAAGCCTGGATGATAAGAGCTTTACATTAACTTATTAAAAAAATTATCAAATTTTATAAAAACGAGAAGTCGAAGCTAGAAAGAGACAAGATTTAGAACTGAATCACGTGGCACTCTCTCAAATGTTGACGTAGCGCAAAACTAGAGAGTGCCCTCTTTTATATAAGATTAACTAATCAACCAATAGTATACCTACTATATTTGGATCCATAGTTTGCATTTAAAGTCTTTTTATTACATATTAAGTACGTGTATTAGACTATTATAAGGGGTGTCAAACCGGGCCAGGACAATACTCGATTCGACCAAATTTTGTTTTGGCCTGATCTAAATTTTGTTTTGTCTAATAAATCTTGAGCGTAAAAACTTTTCAGATTAGCCTGATTTGTCGCAACTTATAAATCATGGAAAAAATATGATCTATTGTTGAATCAGCTCCAAAAATGTTTTTGAAGTACAAAGGGATCGTGCCTGAAAATCTGAGCTTTCTATGGCCTTAAAGCTCAGTCCATATTATATTCTTCAGGTGGGCCGGGATGAGTCTTGGTCCTAATTGACATGTCTATATAACATAGTATTATAATTGTAATGTCTAATATACTATCCAACATAGTGCTCTAAGTTGAGATTACCTGGTAACTCTGTAGATCGTTAAGGAGCCGAGTAACGGTCATAAGCAATGTCGTTAGGCTATCGTAATTTCCGGGTTTGAGTTTGTGTTGGGGTAAAAAAGGTTGCATGAGACACGAAATGGGAAGAACAATGGTGTGTGCTGCGGTTGAGATCATTCCGTTTCGAAGATATTCTTCCATCGACGGAATGTGTCCCTTCTTACTCCACTCGGCTTCAAGTAGCCACGACTCAAATGTTTCACCCCACTGCATATATAGTTATTTTAAGGTCAATTCCCAAAAATAAACCATTTTATAATAACGAACATCGTGATCTATAAAAGACGTACGATATTGCGAAGATGGTTTGTAATGCATGTTCCGTGTTGCTTACGGCAAGTCTCTGCAGTCTCTTTTACAAGATTGTCAAGTGCTTTGAATATCATTTTGCCGTGACCTTTAAGCTCTTCTCCTTCCCATCTATATCATATATACGTACAGAATAATTCAATCAAGATTCAACATAATACTTAATTAGATACCAAAAAGGATTGATTAAATAATTAGGTTACTATAAGTTTTTTTTATGACAAGGTTATTATGATTGTTTATAATCGAATTTTTTTTTATATAACTAATGTACCTTAGAACAGCTTTAGTAAGAGCTTCTAATTCAACATCAGAACCTTCTTCGTCGAAGAAATCATCAGCAACTGTGACAAGGATGCCACTTTTTGCCATAATCTTACGAACATTAGCTGCGTATTCAAAAGGCAATGAAGTGCTTGAGGAAGATGCAAAGTAACAATATGTTGTCTTCTCTCTTCCAAATCCAATATCGTTAAGTCCCCATTTCTTCACCCACCTGATTCAAATTAAAAGATCGACTTTTAGTTCCAAGACTGATTTGCAGTAAAAAGAACGAAATCGGTCTATATATGAGAAAATTTATAAGATTTTATCTCAAAACTTGTCTCATCAGTACTTACTTTATCAAGTCCTCCATCTCAAGTCTATATACAGCCTGTCGAAGTTCGAAATTTCTCGAAGCAAGATGAGTAAGTTTGTCGCTATATATACTGTGTAATGTGGTTCCAATTATATAAAAGAAACCTAGTAAGCTTTGCTATTGTAATTATTGTAAAAAATATATAAATCTAATATTCGATTGCAAGTATGTAATAAATACCGAATCGAATAGGCTTTTCCAATTGATATAGCATTTGAGTCCTTGTCCTCAATCCACATCCTATGATCGAGATGTTTGAGTCTAGCCATCCATGGAGTACTCATTTCATGTTTAATGTGAAAACTAGGCACCATGTTTTCATTGATAAATTCACTTTTCTCGAGTAATTTCCGAGAAAATGCTCTTGCTTCTTCAAGCTCACACTCTCCCGGAAACATGAGATCAGTTGCTCTGTAAACACTAAGCATTACAAAGAATAAACATTCAACGTTTATCTTTAGATGATCTTGGATTTCTTCGTCCTTCAAGAACCAGCAAAAGCTCCCTGCATAAAATTTGTGTGGAAAGAAAATATTAAATATATATATATATATATTATGCTTGTTTGTATAGACTTGAGAGTTAGTTCATTACCAGGCAAAACATCGAAGCCGTTCATTCTTAACATTCGAAATTCGAGAGAGGCTTTGTGCAACAGATCTACTTTGGAACATATTGGCATTCTCTCGACATCCTCGATTTTGTAGCTCCTAAGGAAAAAAATAGAGAATTGAATCCAAATAATTGTATATATATAGTTAATTATAACATATGAAATATCATGATAAGAGTTTTTATTTTAGTCCTCACTTGTAAGTTTGAAGAAGAAAATGATCAATCTCTTTACCGAAGTATTCTCCTAACCCGAAGTTATCCATTATATTGACCAAAGAGAGTTTGATGAGTTCTTCACACAGGGGGTAAACTTGTGGCACTGTATTTAAATAAATAAGCATAAGAAAAACAAAAAGAAAAATACATTTTTCTTGATAATTTTTTTTTAAATTAAAAATTAACCTCCATGAGGGCATCTTTGTACGAGAGATTGCAGATAAGCCAGACATTTTGTATTGCGTGAGAGCATAAACGCTGCTGCAGTTGCTGAAGGTGATTGAAACAAAGAGCCATCTAAAGATTCGAGTTTCTCAATGATGTCTTCTTGATTTTCAGCGTATAATGTAGATGGCAATACTTCTAGATATGCAAGTAGAGGCCGCCGGTTGCAATGGCCATCGACGAGGTTTTCTCTATAGAACATATTGATTAGGTAAGTGTTAGTTAAATTTACACTGAAAATGAAAAATGACTAATTAATACTAGTATATAAGAGACATGGATCAATATGCTCATTGCATGTCTATTTTTAAATTATAACTGCTAGTGCCGACTTAAGAGGGGGGACAAGAGGTGCGACCGTCCCAGAGCCCAATCCCATGTCTTAATAATTAAAGGCTCCGACTTTTTTTATATATTTTTTTTCTTTAAAAAAACAAATAAAATAATAAAATTTAGATTGAAAAGGATCCATAAAATTATTTTATATGTATTTTTCATAAAACAATTCTACAAAAACATTATACAAAATTTTTTTAAAAAATATTTAGTATAACACCTTAAAAAAAAAATATAAGAGTCCAAAATTTTTTTTTTGCCCTAAGACTCGTAATAATATTGAGCCGACCCTGTATAAGTCTATGTATATCATTTTGTTTTTGCATGACGGGAAAATTTTATGCCCTTCATATATGCAAAACAAATAGAATATATATATATAGATATAGATATATATCGATTGTCTCATATAGTCATATATGAAGATTAATATCTACGTTTATATTAATTATTGTAACGTACCGGTGGAGGATCTCTTGGCGTTGGAAGAACAAGTTGTTGATCATTTGCTTAACACGAGTAGAGAAGAGAAAGTGTAAGCCAAGTTGTTGAGCAAGCTCGAGGAGTCCAGTGAACATGAGGACGAGCCAACGAGGACAATAGCCCTTCTTTTTAGGGTTATTATATTTTCCAATAACCCTCTCCGTACTTCTTTCGATGTATCTCTTTCCTGATACATGGCAGCTTAATTATTATCTAATTATGAAAAAAGGAAAATAAAAAGCTGAAATGAGGATCTGAGGAAGAGATTCATAAAATTAACATGTGATCAATTTCAATTAATAAATATTTCAGTAAGTGATATCTTGCGTAAAATACGTACTAAAAAGTTAATTACAAAATGACTGAATTATATTATATTATACATATATATATGTATATGTATATATAGTTACAAAAGGCATTAATTAAACCATGTGAAACGTACAAATACGTACAAATGTAATTGTAATATATGTATAGTTTTAATACCACACGTCAACACGTGAGAAACAATCTAATCAAAAAAAAAAAACACGTGAGAAACAAAAAGGATACTTGCCTAAGGCGAAAATTAGTCAACGTAACAATTACCTTTATCGACGTGAAGACTTCCAATGTTCCATTTGCGAAGTGCTACAACACAAGCAAGTGTCGAAGTGAGAGTTTCGTCTCCGTTGTCATCTCCGTGATTCCCCCACATTCCTTCTACAACGTTCTGGTTGCTCAGAATCCAATCTAAACAACCACGAAACATCGGTTTTTGAGTAGTGACATGATCATTGAGATCATCTTCGATCATGGCTAGCCAAGCTGTGTCGTAAGCCGAGGGAGAGACAAATGAGTAAGGATTTATATTAAAGTTATCCGATTCAAATGTTTCTCTCTTGATCTCCTCTGCTAGAACGTAGAGATCAGAAGGATAACATTTCTCGAACTTCATTGTATCTTTTTTAATTGTTTCTTTCTTGAAATGTTTCTTTGCTTAATATGTGACTCTTTATGAAATGTGTGTCTTTATATATAGAGAGAAACTAGAGTCTAGACAGTTTCGATGAAGTTTCACTTATAAAATACCTATAATTAACCATGTGAAAAATACAATTAGAAAGCCTCAAGAAAAACCAAAATTTTGGGGATAATGACATATTTCTTCCTCGTGACTATCACATAGTTAACATATCCAAACAAAATTTCAGCTTCGTCCTAAATTTTCATTAATTGAAAAATTGAAATTAATACACACACAAATTAAAATTCAAAACATATTTATACACGAAACAAAAATTTGAAACTAAAACTCACACTGACCACGATTAATCGCGGTTTATTGTTTATCCAACAAAACTTAACCAAATATTAAAAACTAAACTAAACATGATTACGACCCGATTAAAACGGATAAACCAAAATTAGACCAACCTGAAATCTACACCCCAAAAATCTCCAAATTAAACACTCAAATCCCTAAAATCACAGAATTGCGTCCTCCTCTTCCTCCTTTGGCTTATGATTTCTCATCGTCATGTTAGTCAAAGACACGTTTCTTTGATGTGGATGGTGGAGGCTGGTGAGAAGTAAAAAAAAGGGAGGCTTCAAATGTCAACAATGGTTGCCTCCCCCACAAAACCTTGTCAACAATTGTGACTTTCACAAACCACTCCTCATCTTGTATAAATACAGATGCAAGGAGAAGAAACAAATCATCCAAAATCCCAAATCCTAAAATCACAAAACAAGAACAAGAGAAGAAACGTGAGAGAGACACTACAAGAAAACACAGTTTTTGCGACTACCAAAATAGTCGCAAATGAGTCATTTGTGACTAAAAAATTTAGTCGCAAATATTTGGTCGCTAAATACAGTAGTCACAAAACAGTCGCTATTTTGCGACTAATATGTGACTCTAATATCAGTCCTAAATTAGAGACTGATTTTGCGACTACTTGTTAGAAATTCTTTTCTTTGTGAGAAATCAAGAGTAATTTCTCGAGTGTATTTGGGTTCGGGTGTGAGTTGAGAGTGGTGTAAAATTTCCCGGTTAATAATAAAATATCTGCAGCAGGTCCGGAGACGTAGGCAAAGTTGACCGAACTCCGTTAACAAATTGTGTGTCTTATCGTTCTCATAATTCTGATTTATCGGAAATTTGACGATCGAAAATTTGGCGTTATTTCCTAACACGTCAAACCCAGAGAGAGAGCAGCCGCCATCTTGATTCGGCATCTCAAGCTGGAACAACGGACATGACAACCCGAGAAACTCGGCCACTGACATCAACATATCATTACCAGCCGACTGAGTTTCCACTCGGTAGAAATTTTTTGATTTGATTTGTCATAGAATTGGACCCATGTTAATTAATCCACTCGGTAGAAAATCACCGACGAGAGTATATAATATATATGTAGTAATATATCAAAACTATTTGAGCGAGATCTTTATATAAGATCTTTCTTATAAGAACTTGATTTTCTTCTATTTATAAACCAGATGAAAGATGTCAGTTAGATCAACTTCGATTTTATTCAAGGCAACTCGTATAGATCATAATTATTAATTTATCACCATATTAATTATGAGGAGGAGGTAACTGGATTTTTAGGGTTCATCGGATTT
>PKML01012562.1:124135-160819 GCA_002933935.1 Eutrema yunnanense | reverse complement strand
TTATTAAACATGGTGATACAATCACCACAAAATCAAAAAGAAACAAAAGATAGAGGGTAGAATTGGGGGAGCCCCTAATGGCACGTTTAACGTCTCTAGCTTGACGGTTGTTTCCTCTTATTCACTCTCTCCTTGAATGTTTCCTTTACTCCTAGTTGTACACCTAAGAGATCAAGATCACAAGAAAAGGGAAAAAATTATCAACAAAAGAAAATAAAAGGCTATAGACTTAGATGAATCATAACTCTAATGGCAATCGTTTACTCTCCGGCAACGGCGCAAAATTGATTTGTCGTGTTTTACCACATCAATTAATAACTAACGTGCACACTACCGCAGTCATAACGGTATGTCGATGTAGCACTTTAGGATCGAATCCACATGGAATAAAGATTACACACCAAAGAAACGAGAAACAAACTAAGCTAGAGCAAAACGTTTTTATGTTTTATTTATAAAAAGAAAGAAATCAAAATGCAAGAAAGAAAATAAAAGATAAGAAAGCAAAACATAAAAAGAAAACGTTGGATCATGGCTTAAACTATCAATGAGATGATTAACAATTAAACAATGATTCATTCGGAAACATTAATCACTATCTTAGAACATGGAACACAAACATAAGACTAATCCACTTTTGTGGAATCAATCTCTTCATCGATTACCCGATTAAGCTAAACTCTCGTTTGCAATCTTAAAAATAATCGATGAGCATTAATAACAAATCCATTTAGTTCACTAAACACTCTAAACATCAACTTTCGTTGGCTAAGATATGTAAAGCTCACAATATGTTCGGTTCAAGCAATTCATCTAACTCCTTTCGGGTGTGAAATACCTAAGTTCAAGAATCGAATGAACAAACCTAATCTAGCACTAAAAACCATTTACTCGAATTTATCCCTAATGCTTGGGATGAGACAAAAAAATCTAACTAATCTAAGATGTAGTTCTAGTTTGGTTTGTCATGCCAAAACTAGATACCTAATCTTGGTGTAGTACTAGGTTTTGGGTTGTCATGCTAAATCTAGCATTGAGAATCAACCTAAGAACCTAAATAAAAGATTTATCCAAGATCATACTAAATCACCATTATCTAACCATCAATACAATTTACTAATGATGCATAAACGTTCAATGCACATTCATTCTTATGATAAGGAACACTCAAGTAGTTTAACTCATTTCCATGAAGTTAAACTCTTTATTGATCATTTGATTATGCTAATTTCCCTATTGCAACCAAATTATCAATAAGCAATAAACGCAAGTCCTTTAAGCCAACAATTCACTTTAATCACATTTCTCATCGGTTAAGCATGAAAAGCACATTTAGAAATTTCCTAGATAGTTTACCAAATCTCTTTCGAGTGAAAATTGTCCAAGATCTAGATATTGAGTAGCTAATTCAATTCTAGCACTGAGATCACTTCTAAACATGTGAAAAATGATTATCTAAGCCTAAACATCAACAAGCAATCATCAAACCATCCAAATCAAGCCTAAACATGATCCAACAAAAATCTATTCACAAGAACACCAAGAACATGATGAAGAACAAGAAAAAGTCAACTAACAAAAACACCAAAAATCACAAAAGTAAACCATAGAAAAGAAAGAAGAAGAATCAACAAGACATAACATATAAAAGGGATGAAGAAATCTTCTCTTAGATGGCATGAAAATGAAGATCCATCAAGAATACCAAGTATTCTTCAGCTTTCCCAAGTTTAAGAAGAAGAAACTTCAAGAAGAAGAAGAAGAAGAAGAAATCAAAGTATATATGAATGAAGAATCCTTCAAAAGTGTGGAATATACATGAAGAACAACCCAAGAACCTATAGAGAGAGTTCTTGGGTCGAGCACACACAAAAAATGAAGAAAACTTATGTTTTTAATGAGTAAAAATGACTTGAATACAAAAAGGCTAAAAAAACGTCGGCAACGGTTTCAAACCGATCCCCCAAACCAATCAAGATTGGATTGGTCGATCTGGTCATGCTCGGTCGGTCTGGAAATAACACGGGGTCGATCTGGACACGTCTTCACTAAATCAGCCATAACCCTTGAACCATAGCTCAGAATGACTTAAAACCACCTCCAAACGAAAACTAACACAATTATCTACGACTTTCATGAAGATGGCCGAAGATAAATCCACATGGAACCCCTTCATATGAGTCGATATTTAAAGCACTTCGGATGGTCTCTGCATTTTCCTTCTACACTTTTCTTCTGAAAGTATATATGTGGTTCATCTTTTCTTGCTCCTCTTGTCTTATTTCTCATCCATGCTCATGTCTCTCATTTACTTTGGCTCCAAAAACACTTAAAAAGACCAAAATGCAATGCAAATACAAAGAAACACACATATAACTCTAAAATGCATGACAAAGAGAAAAAAAAGACTCAAATGCATGAAAATATCTCAAAAGCTATACAAAGTGGAACTAAAAACCTATGAAACTAAACTTTAAAAACATGCAAAATATACACTTATCAGAGTTCTCTTCCCTGAATGTGTTATATATTTTTTGAAGACGAGCTCTCGGAAACAGTTGCATTGTTTTGACCGTTTGTTTTCGTTTCCATGGCTTCCAAATGCAATTCCTGTTTAGCCTTTTATGATCGATTTTCATGCGAATCCGAGTTGGTAGTTTGCAATTTCAAGTCAAAGTGGCGAAATCTCAATCTTAGAAACTGAAACTGTAAAAGGGAGTTTCTAAACGAGGGAGATCTCTCGCCCAAATTACATTACGCATTCACACAACTAAAGGATTCTTGGGTACGTAATTCTTTCTAGACATATAGTGAAAATCATATATATACTCTCTCTACAACTAAAGGATTCTTGATTTTCAGAACTTGACGAGATGGGTAGGAGATTTGCTGGAGTTAGTTCAGTTACATAATGTCCTTGATCTAAAGCAAATGCTTCAACGTGCGTTGATTTTTTTTTTTGTCAATAGTTTTTAATTTTTTGTCTATTGGATTAAACGTTTGTTATGTGTGTTACTAACACAAATGTTACTATGGTTCAAATGGGTAGTAGTTGTATCGAAAATTTTCTGGTTACGGAACACCAGTAGTTGTAGTTGAAACTTGAAACTACTTTGGGTCAGATCCATTTTCAGGCTGCTTTGAATGTAAAAGATGATTATGATTAATGGTATAGTCTATGTGCTGAACAATGAAAAGTAGAATAAATGTTTCAATGTTGTATGTGTCCTTGGTGTTAACAATTATTTGTCGCATGTCGTGTTTTGCCCAAACACATTAGGGGTTCTTCTTAACTCTGCATTTTCCTCGAAACGTTTACAATTACTACTGTAACCAAACTCTAGCGCAAATGTTTCCTTAATCAAAGCAAATGGACAAAGATAATTATCTGCCTAACTTAACAAGTTAGATGATCTTTTTGTTTTGCTTTTCTTTCATATACAGAATTGAGTACCTACTTTAACAAACAAAAAAGTATCTTTCCAACTCTTGAATTTTTTAAAACCTATGTATTATGACTCACTTTAATGTCCATGTGAAAATTTTAGTTATGTTTGTATGAGTTTTTTTTCCTCAATCAAAATAACATATATACTATCCTAAAGCATTAACATTACAAAACACATCAATCTGGTTCTTTGGAAATCATTAGTTTTTGTGAGATTTCCTTTTACTATTTGTTCTCTACTAAATAAGAAGCCGGTAAATTTTTTTTTGATTATATCTTCATAAAACTCATCTTGCAAATGCTAGTTTCTTAGGATCCGTATAGCTTGGTCGAGAATTAAAGTTCCATTCTGGTGAAGTTAGCAAGGATCCATACAAATTGAATGTTCATCGTATTCTATAAAATATTTGCTTATGGTCTGACTTTTCAAAATCTTTTTCATTTTCAAATTTGGCTTTGCATTGGCATCTTATGGACATACAAGCAGAAGCTGGAAGAAAAATATATACACTTGCCTCATATATATGATTGATGGGGTGAAATAACGTACACGATACTAAAAAATTTAGTTGAGCTCCAATTTTGTTTTGTAAGTGTCACTTATATAAGTTGTTTTCTTCTTTTGAGAATTACAATTGATTCCAACATAACTTAATTATGTTTGAACATATCAAGAAACATGCTTATACTTAATGTTGTTGTGGACATTACTACCATTTATTGTTCAAATGAGTGCTAGAGAATTCTCATCTAGATGAATATGGACTACATGAGGGTGGAAGATATATCAGAGAAAGCAAAATGATCTATGGTTATTGTTTCTCACATACTTATGGATGGAAATATGTCTTTGGTTCAATCTCGTTATTTTGTTTTCTTAATTTTTGTTCTAATTTTGTACTTTTTAATTTCATTGAATATATAATGTAAATCATTTTACAAATAAAGTTTTAAAACCATTCAAGGTTTTTGGCCGTCATTTTTCTCTCCCTTCTCTCTTCTTCTTCTTCCATTTCTCCGATCTGATCAGCTTTCCGGCCGGTGTCGGTGGGATTCCATAGCCACGGAGTCGGTCCGGCTTCTGTTTTATAGTTTTTTCTCTTCTTGCTTCGTTTACGGTTCACCTTCCGGCTTAGCTTGTTTTCCGGCGTGGGGTTTTGTTTTTGTCTTAGATCCAATCGTGCTTTGGTGTGGTGGTCTACGTCGTTTCTTTGCGATGGAGGGGCTCTCGGTTAGGCCGCCGGCAACGAAACTTTTTGCCTCTGAAATAATCCAACGATGATTTGGTGGATAGTTCTCGATTAACCGTGGTATGAGACAAGCCTCATGCTCTCCGGAAAAAAAAAATTTGATCTCGTCTTCACCGTGGGTTGAGGTTATGCTGGGCTTTAGATTCTTGTTATTAGGTCCTTGGTTCGTGTTTTTAGTTTTTGGCTTAGTTTCCGGGGGTTTCATTTCCCGCCGGCTATCTTTTCGGGGTTTATTTTTTCGCTGGCTATTGTAATCTTATGTGTTATAATCGTTGCTGGTTTGTGGCTTCGAACAAGGTTCGTAGACTTGGCATCTGCATGGTCTCTTGAGAGAGTACAACATGATGCACGAAGGCTGCTAAAGTTCCATGCTTGGAACATAGACGAGTCGGTCTATGAAATCCTATGCATACAACTCAAAAAGCTCACCCTGAAGGCTGAAGCTAATATCAGAGATATAATTTATTCGTTTAATTCCATAATCCTAAATTTGACATCATTTCATTGTGAATCAAAAATAAAACTCAGAGATTCTAACACACAGAGGAATCAAACCGAAAAACAAAAACCACTTGAAGTCTTTAAACCCAATTTTAGTCGTAGACTTTTGGAGAAAAAAAAGTTGTTTTGGCTGAAGCTGGTATGGATTTTGTTGATGTACTTTGTGGTCTTTTGACTCTTCTTAACCGATTGTTTATATGTAAGTGCTGGCTTTGCTAGGCTCTTTATTCACTTCAGATTCTCCCTTGACATACACGTTCTTGAATAGAAACATAAAATTTTTGCTCCATAGGTGCAAGAAAGCAGGATTGCAGTCCCACTTTTGAAGTTGAAAGTTTGTTTATTCGGAAAGACGGACAGGTCGATTCTTTATGCTGAGTGCAGAGAAGAATTAATAGATTTTCTCTTCACTTCTCTTGCCATTCCCCTTGAGTTTGTGTGGGAACTTTGTATTGACAATGCCAATGTGTGCTTCCTCATTTCTACAATTGCCGTGCACACCTTGTCGATGTTGTAATTTAGAAAATGCAAGAATATGAATTTTTGAGTTGCCATCTCCAATTTACTAATCTGATTTTACTTTTTTAATAATTTTCTATTTACAAAAATTACAAAAAAAAAAANATCAAATTAGTTTTAATTTATAATTTATCCTAAAAGGCAAGATTAATATAGTAAGGAAAAAATATTTTGTAGTTTTCCATTTAAATTAAGAAAATTAATCATAAAAGAAAAAGAATTTTAATTTTTCACCTCTATATAAACCACAATTTGGTATTATATCAATTACAAAAAAAAAAATCCAATAATCGTATCCACAACTATTTACTGCATCTATTCACCAAATTTTTCTTTCAATGTATATATTTATTATATCGTAAACTTTGTTTCTAAATTTATGTATAAGATATTTTCACGGGTGATCTAATTTTGTTTTCCATTTTATCATCTTTCATTTTTTTCACGGGTTATAAAATATTAAATTACAAACCCGCATATATGCGGGTACTTATCTAGTATATATATAAATTACAAACAAAACCAAAATAGATATAAATTAAATGAATAAAATTAGAATTTCCTACGAAATTTCCTACAAAACTAATTCATCGGCAATTTCTGATGATTTTCCAAGAAATTTTTCAATAAATTATCGACATGCTTTATTCGTATCAAGAAAAAAACATTCATCAGTATTTCGTCGAAAAGTCGTCGGAATGCGGTAAAAAATTTCCGATGAACAAAATCGTGGAATAAGTTCGTCGGAAAACATATGTTTTCTTGTAGTGTATGCATCCAGAGAAAGCTCTTGATCCATATGAACTATCTGCCTTAAGCAGTCAACGTTTTTTTTGTTTCCATCTTGGAAGGAACTTGTTTGCACTGTTCAAGATTTATTTGAACAATGTAATTTTGATATGAGGCTAAATGAGACAATTATCTGCGTTATCATAAAGAAGAAAATACCGAGAAAATGATATAATTCAGACTTTTAAGCGTTCGCAACGTGAGCTACATGATAGTCTCTAAAATCCTATGCATACAACTTAAAAAGCTCACCCAAATACCCTATACATAATAGTCTTGGAACTATGTTCGGGCTTGACTCAGCTTCGCCTTGTAGGCGGTTTAATCAGCGTAAAGGTGTCCCTAAGAAGTAAGAGCCATAGCTGGCATTATTGGGTGCCATGAGAGAGCATTTGTCAGCAATAACCATGTAGAACCCGAAATACATAGCTGGTGCACAACTGTTCGATCCAGGCAGTGTCCTAGCTCCTAAGGTGTGTAGGCGCGTTCTTGACAGTCACAATCTCCCTTGGTTTCATGGTCATTTTAATCTTTTTAGTGTCACACGACATTCTTTTTCTCAAAACATAATACAAAACGTGATGCAGAAGATAAAATATTTTCTGGGGGTGATTTGATTAATCCACAATGTTGGAATTCATGTATTGATCAAGGAGAGTCGTAGTTACTAAGTCTGAAATTATGGAAAAAGCTTCTTGTTCGACACTATTTTAATTTTGTGCATAAGGAAAAGAAAAAAAATTCGATAATCTCGGCAATAGCGTTAAATCGAAAAGCTCCCCTTTTCGATAATGGTTTTAAGCTGCAAAAGATTTAACGGTTTGAGAACGATTTAAAAACGAAGAAAAAGTGGGTGTAAGAATTTGAAAACTGAACAAGATAATGGCAGAGGGAATTGTTGGTTAGAATCTAATTTTGGTAATCCCCAATTTGGGTATGTTTACTTTTTTGATTATTTAGACAAATCCAATGTGTGCTTCCTTAATTATTACTACAATTGCCGTGCACAACTTCTAGATGTTGTTGTTTAGGAAATGCCATAATTTGAATGTTTGATTTACTAATAGCGTATTTCACTGCTATGAACTCATCATTGCAGGTGAACATCAATGATATTGAGCAACCAATAAGAGAAACATCTACATTTTCTTTTTACTTTTTTTTATTCTTTAGACAAATCTTACTTTTTTTCCTCTGAACTTTGAATTCAACACTCATTCCCGATAACGGGATTATATACATTAAAAACCCAAAACATAAAAGTAAAAAATACAGAAAGTTTTAATGGAACATGTCATTGATCCTCCACTCTCTTTTCGTCTCTTCTAATTTTCTGTGATATCTGTAAACAATCCAAAGTACAAAAAGTTCTATCGAACCACTTGAATACCACAGTGTCTACGCAACGACGCCCACAGTAATCACACACTGTTCTAGTATGACCACTGTTGCGTGCAATTTCAACCTTATCATCACCAATATATTTGATGATATGGTTTGGCTTCATCATGTAGACCTCATTTCCCAATAAACATGTGACGTGAAGAGTGACTGTGCAAGAGTTACACGTGTAGAACCACTCTGTTGCATCTAATTCCCTTTCACAGATCTCGCACCAGTATTGGAGATCTGTTGTCTCTTCTTCTCCGTAGCAAAGAGTGAGTGGATGTTTATCATGCTTGTAGTGAGCCGGGGAAGGCAACGTAGCACATCGAAGACACAAAAAAGAATTGCATATAATACATTCCAAGTACATACCAAAGTATCTAGACTTGCAGCCCATGCATTCACCTTTGGTCAAATTGAAGAAGAGATCATGTGGATGGCAATCATGGGTTAAAGGATCAGGAAGCGAAGCACACCTTACATCCACTTCAAAGCCACAGTCTTCTTCGGTGCACTTGTACATGAAACCACAACCAGGTCGGTCACATCCAATGCAATTGAAGCCACCATAGGTATAATAATCAAGCACGAGCTCGAGAGGATTAGGAGAGAATGGATGGAAGAGGGTAAGCGGGTGTTTGTGGATAGGATGGTGTTTTTTCCGAGGAAGCGATGCACATGTTTCGTGGAGAACAAAATCGCAATGGATACAACTATAGAAGCGATCCGAAACTGTTATCGGAAGGATGCAAGCTTGGCAAAACTTGTGTTCATGGTCGCCGCGGTTGTCATTACCATGAATCTTTAGATGGTGATGGTCATGAGAGAAATGTTGTATTGTCTCTTCATCGATCCTCACGAATGGCTCAATGACTTCTTCCTCTTCTTCGGGCACTCCTTCAAGATCTTTCCCATCCCACACTTCATCCTTTGTTGCACATTGCGAATGGACAGCATAGTGGCATCCTTTATTGCAAGAGTATTGCCCGTAATTGACATCAACGGCTTTGCGACAAACTCCACAAGAGAATAACTCACCAATAGAAGGAACAAGGGAGGAAGTGTGAGAGAGACGATGTGGGTGACGGGTGATCTTAATGACACGAGGTAGGTAGATACATCTTCTATGAACCATGTAGTTACAAAGCAGACAAGAGTAAATTTGATCGAAGTCAGAATCAAGAGAGAAGCCACAAGCATCACAAGGCAAAGGGACTCGTCTAGGAAAGAGGGTAAGAGTGTGGTCATGGGTTTTTAGGTTTTCAATAGTGAGAGGTGGTCGATTCAATGAGCAAATCCAGTGTAGGCTGATTTTGCAGATACAACAGTGATAGTAGTGAGCTTTATCGGTAATATTTTTCTGACAAGATTTGCACTTTTGATGATTTTCTGACAAGATTTGCACTTCTCTACCATCAAATGGAATGGTGTCATCTGACTTAGACGAATCTGACTCCCAATCATTAGGGAAATCAGAGAGATCAAAATCAGTGGTATTTGAGAGGATGATGGTGAGAGGGTGGTGGAGGTGAAAAGGGTGTCTGATTTCTGGAGGAAAAAAGTGACAACCTCTGTGAAATTCCAAATCACAAGTAGCACAATAGTAATAGTACCATTTCTCCTGCAAGTGTTGTTGGCCTTTGCAGGCGAAGCAGATGGAGAGTGGAGGATCAGATCGCCGGCAAAGTTTGTGAGGGTTTGCTGGATCCGACAGAGGACATGGAGGTTTAGAACGAGGAAAATATTTACCTTTTTCCATGGGAGTTTTCTTTTGTTTACAAAATGAATACAAAATGAATGAAGCAAATAAATCACAACCACTCTTGTATCTACTTCAATATATTAGCACAAGAATCAAGAATCTGTAGGCATTATCTTATCCACGCGCTCCTATTTTTGTGGACATGACATTTTGGGTTTACCAATCAGAGAAATTATCCGCTTGACTCCTTTATTAAAGTCTTCATATTTTGGTACGTCAGTCTCCTTTACTTTCGTTTAAAACTGCAATTATTATGATTTGTTCAAAATCTCTATAATATTATTTAAGAAGACATTTTTAAAAATAAAATTTGTTTTGTAAGTTATTACATGAAATGTCATTATAAATAAAAAAAGAATAATTGAAATAGAAAATGATATAATAGTCTTTTAAAATTATTGATTAGAATATATAAAGTATATATTTTTCATTAAAGAGGTTATTTATTATTTAATTTCTTAAATATTTTTAATACTATATATTTAAAATAATAATCAAGTCATATATATTCAAAAAAACATATTCAAAATTTTGCTATATTTTTCAATATAATCTATTATATTTTATTTAAATATATATCAAAACAAAATTTGAAAATATTTTACTAATTTTATAAAAAGTTAGACACAAGAAAAATATTTTTTTTAAGAGTTCGTAAAATAACCAAAAAAACTAGAGTCATTTAACTGTGCATATTAGAGTTATGTTTTCAAGATTATAAGTTTTTACGGGTTAATCTGAATAATATTTTAAATCATTGCAAAACGGGTTAAATAGAAAAATTATTACAAATTGATAGCTTTATCTATAATTATTAGTTAATCATATTGTAAAATTCAGATAAAAGCAATTTTTTTAAATTTCAAAACAATTTTTTTTAAAAAAATTATTCCGCGCTATAATTAGCGCGGATTAAATCCTAGTAATATACATATAACGAATTTACAAATAATATAATATAAAACGAATCATTTAAGAGAATGGCGATTGCAATTCTTCATTTATAATTTCTTCTTTCCAGGATGAATATTACTTGCTTTATTCCTCTTCATGATAGTATCGTTTTGATGGCGATCTGGACGATTTTTAGGGCGATTACTCAATCATTCTTCCAATCTCAACCGTTTATTTCTCAGGGAGCGATTTTCTCCAATTCTGACGCAGACGTGGAGTGTATTGGTGCCATCCTTGCGTTCTCCATCTCCGTAGCGGGGCTGTCACCACGCTGCGATGAAATCGTCGGATGTAACTGTTGCAGTTTCTTCAATTTTATTCTAAAAACGTGTTGGTGCATTGGTCGGAGGATATGGGATCCCGGAAAACAGAAACTACCATATAATGGGTGACATGTCGGAGTTGAAAATGTATCCTCTTTGTTGTATGGTGATATTCTTACAATCGTTGAAAATTGGCAGCCCCAAATTTACTTCTTTTGGAAGAATCAATACATTGGATTCTTTACCGAAGAATATTTATAGATCTAATTTGGGAATTGGCCAATGTAATACAATATGAGGAAATTGTGTTTAAATTGGTTATGATGATAACCAAAAATGAAGTTCGCATCAGAACGAATGCGAAAATGAGAACGAGTAAGACTTTTCTCCGAAAAGCATCGTCATTTTTATTTCTTTTGTTTTATTGTTTTCTAAACATTTGTATTTTCTTATCTTTGTACTTTCTATGTAATCTTGATTTTTATATATAAATAAAGATAGATGATATAAAAAAATGAATCATTTAAAAACTACTACTTATAATGTCTTTTTTTTTAATCCAGCTATAGAGTTAAGAGGACATGTGGTTTTAGCAATAGTTAAAAGACCAAAAATTTGATTGTTTCTTCCAATTTATTAAAAACGAACTATTCTTCTTTCTTTTTTATATGTCTTGTTGTATTTTTATATTATTTTTTTAACAGTGTATCATGTTCTACTACAAGATGCATGTGAAACTGTTTCACATAGTGAACCATAAATGCTCAAGATTAGAGATGTTAAAACGGCGGGCTCGACGCATTTAGGTATATCCCGTTTAAGCCTATTTATTTTCTGGACCCGTTTAGCCCTGTCCGTTTAGACATGTTAAATTAGTGTGGCCTGTTAGATTCGTTTTGGTCTGTTTAATATTTGTGATATTTTTTTTAATAATTTTTATATTTCTAATTATCTATATTATTATTTGTGAAATGATTTGAGCTGTGGTTCAAAGTTCATTTTTTGGTGTTGTTTTGTTAAATGAAAATGAAAGAATCTGATTGGTTGGTGAAAATAACTTAATCTGATTGGTTGATTCATAATTAAATAAATCAATTAATTCCATGATTTAAAAAAAAAGATATGGATCAGCGTCGGGCCTGAAAATAAAGCGGCCCAAAACCAATTTTGTTGTTCTACAATATAATATATTCATGACGGTCGATTGTTTTACAAAAAATATTCGATAGTTGTGTTGGTTGGAGATCTAAATTTAGTTCTCACATGTGGCAGGTTCGAATCCCCAAAATGTTTTTTTTTTTTTTTTGTTATCCCGTTATTGAATTAATTATTTTAGCTAAAAACAGATTTTATCCGAAATAGAAGTTTTTTTAATATAAAATAACTGAATCTTTGGGAAATGGAATGATAAAATCGAATATATGTTTATCGCGTTATAATTTAATTGTCCTTCCTTAATTCATATGTTTAATTTAATTAATCCGGATTTAAAAAGGGATTTATACGAATAAAAAGCGGAAAATATGACATATTTGTTTCGTTGTAATCCCAAAAGGAAGATTTCCTCATCGAAAATAATTAAGATTTTTTTTTAAAAAAAGATTCATACGATTAAAAAGCGGAAATATAACATATTTTTCTGTTGTAATCAAAAACGGAAGTTTTCCTCATCGCAA
The DNA here is from genome assembly GCA_002933935.1 of Eutrema yunnanense. Classification (NCBI taxonomy): domain Eukaryota; kingdom Viridiplantae; phylum Streptophyta; class Magnoliopsida; order Brassicales; family Brassicaceae; genus Eutrema; species Eutrema yunnanense. The sequence goes on along the minus strand of PKML01012562.1, from coordinate 148,271 downwards.
ATAATTAAGTTTTTTATAAAAAAGGATTTATACGATTAAAAAGTGGAAATATGACATATTTGTTTCGTTGTAATCCAAAACGAGAAGTTTTCCTCATCGCAAATAATTAAATATATTTGATTAATAGAAAGATAATATTGTATCTATGTTTATCGGGTTATATAAAAAAGGGAAACGCATATATTGTAATCAGAAATAAATATTCGATTATGATGATAATTATCGTTATATAAAAAAAGAGGCATAAATCCCCTCAACCCTAGATTGGTTTTCTTATAAATACTTTGTGTCTATTTTCATAATCGTCATGTTCCTTTTTTTTTTCTTTTACGTTTCTTTGCTAGGGTTTAATCAATTTTTTATTCTTCGATAGTTTCGTCTAGCATGCGTTTTAATGGTGTTGATTTGTATTTCTGATTTTATCATTCTGTTTTCTCAGGTCACAACGATCATGGTTTGAAGGCAAGTCGATATAATCGGTAATTTACACTTCTAATTCTGGAGAAAACCGTGTTGTGCATCATTACGACTCTGTCGAGGTATGTGTTTCGTGTCTGTCGAGGTATGTGTTTCGTGTCTGTCATGTGAATTTGTGTGGTTTTCTTTTATCAATTTCTGATTTGCTATAAGTTTGTAGTTCTTCTCTGAGTTTCAAAAAAGAAAAACCACCAATATCGTTTGATATTTGATTTTAAGTTTCAAATATCGCCGATAAGGTTAGAATTATTAATAATCGATTCTTGGTTTTCTTCAAATTGGTATCAAAATTTGAAGAATTTTTATCTGATTTATATATGTTAGTGATCTCTTGCAAATGTTTGTGTTCGTGAAGGTGGGGCCAGAGATTTGTCTCTTGAAGACTCATGATGATATTCTGCCTGATTTTACCTCTGACTTTGGCTCTAAATTATATGCGGTAATCACCAAAAAAGAGGCATAAATCCCCTCAACCCTAGGCATCTTCTTCTCTCTTTTTCGTTATTGATTATGCAATGCATATTGTTCTGTGATTCTAACTGTTCAGTTATGTTTTTTATTTGTTCGTGTAGGTTGCTCTGCCTCTTTTGGATATTTGTCCGGTTTATGCATCGTTGCTCCTCTGTCAAGGTATATGTTTTTTTATGATTCATGTTTGCGAGTTTTAGTTTTTTGTGTTTGCATAAGTTTTTTAGTCTCTTTGTGATTTTTGTTTTTTCATATGCTGTCCTCACCTATCTTTGGTTTTGGAATTTTATTAGGGTGGTCGTGGTGTGGTTCTGGATTGTTTTGGAGGTTTGCTTTTGTTGGTTTGGTTCCTTTGACCTTTACCTTATAATTTGGTTTTCTATGTTGTCTCTTACCTCCTTTTTGTGATTTTCTTCTCGGTTTTTCGTTGTTGTTTATGCATTGCATATTGTTATGTAATTCTAATTCTTCGGATTTTTTTTTCTGTGTAGTAATTGTTACTCTCTGTTTTTTTTTTTTATAAAATTTTCAAATTCGGTAATAGTGTTCTTCGTTTTTGTGTTGTTGTTTATGCATTGTTCGTTGTTCTGCGTTACTAAGATCAAATAGTTGTGTTGCTTTGTTGGTGTAGGTGGGTCTAAGTCTTGGGATATTTGCTCGGTGTCTCTATCTTTCCTCCTCTAGCGAGGTATCAGCATCTTGGCTCCCACGTTTGCGGCTTTGTATTTTTTTTTTTGCGTTTGTATTGTTCAGCTTTTATTGATGTTATTATTTTTGGATCATGTGGCATTGTTTCTCATCTTTCCCCTTTGTGATTTTTTTTTCTTTTCTTTTGATTTCTAAATTCGTAGATAGTTTTCTTCGATCGTGTGTTGTTGTTTATGCGTTGTTCGTTGTTCTTCGTTTAATTTAATGATGATCGAACGGCTCTAATCTTTCTCGGAACAGGCTGCTCTGGTGCACTCCCCGATTTCAGATGGTTACTCCAGCCGTCAGATCCTCCTTGCCATGTCTGTTCTCAGTCCCTCTCTTTACTACCTCACATGAACCCAAATTACATGTAAATTGTCTCTTTCCAACAGCGGTAAAACCTTTTTTTCAACCAAAAAAGTTTCAATTGATGGTTCTAACAAACCCCTTTTGATCTTCTCTGATCCATTCTTGATGCTCTGATTTTGGCAGATGCAATACATCACTCTTGATTGATTATTGCTGCAAGGAAGAAGATGGTAGAGATTATTACATACTTATTGATGTTTAGAAGAGTTTTCGAGAGCAAGTCCTTCGTTGGTTTACCTGCTACAAGATTCCTCGAATCGATTCTGTTAAGCCATACAAGTGTTGATTTCTTTTCAACAAAGCCATACAAGTGTTGCAAGTTGCAGCAGAAGTAATTAATTCTCAAGCAAACTTTCTTTTGATGCCAAGATTCATGGTTTTTCTTGAACCATGGCCTGAACCAGTTTTGACTGCCGGTCAAAACGGTGGAAGAAAAAAGAAGAAGAAATTTGGGATTTCTTTCAAGCCAAGGCGAGAGACAAGACGCCAATAGGTTAAACTAAGCAAATGATCTCTCTTCAAAAATGTATCTACGCTCCTTATTGGGTTGTTTAGTATTGGCTTAGTTCTTCATCTAAAGGGTTGATATTAATGACTGCAGGTTCAATTAATAATTTTGTTTTGTTGTTTCTTTATGAGATTAAAACTCAATACGGATCGATTTGTGATTGGGACCCATAAAAGATACATCAACCTGTAACATGAAACTGAAATGAATCCAGACGAAATACTAATAAGGGGTCCAAGTGTGATTTTAAAGTATTGGATTAATAAGTTCAAGCGTTCAACTTAACAACAACAAAAAAAACAAATCTTAATTTATGTGTATGCTTCTTTGGTTCTCTTTTGCATTTGCTTATGATTGTAATCAATTATTATATCCGTTTGATTAGAAATCGGATATGTTCAATTGATTTTGCGGTGAATCTTTTAACTGATGATGAAACTGTAAAACAGAGATGTAACCGTTACCGGCAAGTAACCATTATTGGCAAGAGTGGGGGTGGGGGGAATTTTTACTCTATTTATTTTACCGGATGTCCCCGAAGATTTTGGATCAAGATATTAATTCCTAATGGAATAATCTTACTATAATTCATTGCCATTATCAATTTATTCAATTTGATCGATTAAGTTAAACAAGTTTTATTCACTTTTTGGTCAATTCGATCGGTTAATTATAACTTTTTAGTCAATTCGATCGATTAATCTATGTTTTTGTTAATTGTCTTTTTCAAATATATACAACGTTGTATAATTTTAATTAGATACATTATAACAACAAAAGTAATTAGTCAACTAATAATTTTTTAAAGAAATTAAGATAAAAATCAAAATAACAATGGAAAGGTAATTCGTTCAAATAACAATTATAAAAATGTCAATATCATAATTATGAAAGGATTAAATTTTGAATAGTAAAAAATATAGACTAACAATTTTAGAAAAGTGTAAAGATTAGAATAGGGACGACGAGAAATATATTATTTAAATAATATTAAAAACCTTTAAATCAAAAATTGGATAGTAACAAAAAAAATGTTAGCCCAAAAATCTCATGCTCTCTTTCCTAATTTCACAAAAAATATTATACTACATTTAATGAAATTGATTATCTACAAATCCATGCAATTGTCAATTATAATTTCTATTCAAAATTTCAAATATAAGAAGAACAAAAACCGGAAGAATAAAAAGAAGAATAAATATAAGGAGACGAAGATGAAGAAGAAGAAGAATAAAAAAAAGAGTCAAAAAGACGACGAAAATGTCGAAAGAGACGATGAGGAAGAAGACCAAGACAAAGTCATATAAAACCCGAAAGAAAGAAAAAAATGGATAACAAAAAATAATGGAGAAGGATAAGGATAAAAATATGTGAAAGTTGAAGAAAAAGAAGAAAACCAGAAAAATAGGAATAAGAAGTTGGAAAAGTTAAAGACGAAGAAAAATAAGAGAATCGGAAGATGAAGAAAACGAAGTTGAAGAATAAGAAAACCGAAAGATGATGTAGACGAAGAGGCTACTGGTAAATTTTCTCTCAAATGATGAAAGGATTCTCTATGACACTACTGATATAACAGAGTATTCAGTCTTTTTATCCGTACAAGTTTTTGTTAGCATTTGGGCTCCTTATCATTAGAGAAACAAATTATTTTCGATGGAATTTCTTTGGATTTTCACTTTTCATGACTGTTTCGTTATTATATCTTCCTTTTTAATTACATTTCCCTTCGTTTCAAGAGGAGGGTTCATGCTAGAACGGTCGGATAATATGTGTCCATGTTATCTATGTGCTTTTATTTCACAAGATTCTTTGAAATTGATCGTTTGTGTAAAGATAGCTAAGCCCATAAAAATGTGAAAATATACGTCCGAAAAATTCCAAACTTCCAAAAAATAATTAGAAGAAGGAAAATACGAGGAAGATGAAAAATAGAAAGTTAAATCAAAGGAAGAAGAAGAACACAAAGAAGAAGTAGAAGATGTGGAAGAATAAGAAGCTGGAGAATACAAAGACGATAGAAGAAAACAGAGAGGATGAAGCAGAAGAAAAATCATAAGAATAAAACAAAGAAATTCAGAAGAAGAAAACGAAGAAAAACCGAATGAACAAAAAAATAGGAAGTCAAAGAAAACGAAGACGATAAAGAAGAAGTAGGAGTTGAAAACGATGAAGGATAAGAAGGAAAAGACGAAAAATATGAAAAACTAAAAGATAAAGAAGAGGGAGAAGAAAAAGACGAAGCCAATGAAGACAATGAAGAAAGAAAAATAGTCGGAGAAGACGAAGATGGTGAACAAAGAAGAATGAAATGACGAATTTGGAGAAGAAAAAAAACAATCAGAAGAAGAAGTTGGAGAAAAAAACCAATGCATAGTAGACGAAGTGGAAGAAAGAAAATACGTGGAAGAAAAAAAAAGAATAAAGAAAGGGAAGAAAATCAGAAGATGAATAATACAAAGTATACGAATGTGAAGATGAGAAAGAGACGAAGAAAAACCATAAGAAAAAGAGTTTGGATAAGACAAAGAAGACGAAGGAGGAACAAGAAGCAAAGAATGAAGAAGGCTAATAGAAATCGAAAAAGAAGAATAAGAAGAACTGAGAGAATACAAAAATGATGAAGAAGAAGTCAAAGAAGTAGGAAAATACGAGAAAGAAAAAAAAACAAAAGAGGAAGAAAAAGAAGACACAACAGAATAGTAAGAAGAAGTAGAAGTCGAAGACGACGATGAAAATGAAAGAAAAGGGTGAGGAATAAGAAAATCAAAAGATTTATAAGAGGAAGAAGAAGAAGTAGAAGTCAAAGAAAATGAAGAAGAAAGATGAGGAACTGACAAAAGATTTAAAATTGGAGAATGAAGACGAAGATGAATAATAACCGGAAATAAGAATTAAAAAAATACGAAGAAGAACAAAACCAAAAGATAAAGAATAGGAAGATCGAGTAGAACAAAGCATAAGAAGAAGAAGAAGACAAATCATAAGAGGAAAATAAATAGAAGTTGAAGACGATGAAGAAGAGGAAGGAAAAGATGAGGAAAAAGAAAATCAAAAGACAAATAAGAGGAAGAAGAAGACAGTGAAGAAGAAGAAGCCGAAGACAGTGAAAAAGAAGAAGAAAATGACGAGGAAGAAGAAAATCCGAAAATTGAATAGGAGAGAGAAGAGGAGGACGAAGTCGTGAAGAAGAAGAAGAAGACCGAAGAAAATAGAGATAAAAATCAGAATAAGAAAAATTAGGACAAGACAAAAATGTTGAAGAATAAGAAGGGGAAGAGGATGATGAATTTGGAGAAAAAAAACCATATAGAATATTTGAAGAGTCACATTGAAAATCTTATGGTGATATTAATTAGATATTATCTCTGAACACCTCAGAAGATTATCAACTTGAAAGTGATAACAACATTAAGAAGAAAGAAGACAAGGAAAAACCGAAAGAAAAATAAGAAGAAGAAGTCGAAGAAGACAAGACGATAAAGAAGAAGAAGTAGAAGTCGAAGACGATGAAGAGGAAGAAGAAGAAGGAAAAGACGAGGAAGATGTAAAAAGGATAATGGGGAAGACGAATAAGAAGCTGATGAAGAAGAATTCAAAATATACGAGGACCCATACGTTAAAGATGAGGAAGGAGACCGGAAGATGAAGATGACAAATTCTGAGAATGTGAAGATGCGGAAGGAAGCTAAGAAAAAACAGAAGAATAAGGAACCATAGAAGACAAAAAAGACAAATGTAATGAATTAGAAGAAGTCGAAGAACAAGAAGAAAAAGATCGACGAATAAAAACCGGAAGAAAAAAGAAGAAGAGGAAGTCGAAGAAGACAAAGATTTTGAAAAAGAAGAAGCCCAAGACGTTGAAAAAAATAAGGAAATTATGAAGAAGAAGAAAAATCGAAAGATGAAGAAAAGGAAGAAGATAAAGCAGACGAAGTAAAAGACGACAAAAAACCTGAATAATATGATGTCGAGAAGGCGAAGATGATAAAAAAGAATAAGAAAGAAGAAGAAGACGAAGAAAAACTGAAAGAAAGAAAAAAGAAAAAGAAGTCGGAGAAGATGGAGACGATGAAAAAGAGAACGAAGAATACTAATATGTTGAAGAAGAATAAGGAAAAGAGGAGGAAAAACCATATTTTAGGATTTTTGTTTTTTTATAAATATTATTAATCGGAGGTAACATAGATATGATAACATTTTATTTATATATGATACTATAATGTAATTGATATGATAATTATATTTTTGCGGTAATTTTGTTTTTAAATTTAAATATATAATTTAAATAAGTGGTTTCGTGCACGGAAGATACAAAGAAATAGTGGTTGAAATGATGAAGTTGTTTTGACGGCCAAAATGTGTGATTGATATGAAGAAGGAGAAGGAAGAGATGGCCAATATGCTTGAAGGTAAAGTAAGAGAACAAAAGAGGAGATGAGAAGTTGAAGGAGACAAGACTAAACNAGGAGAAAAAAAAAGAACATGCTAGAGATTCTCGAGGAAGAAACAAGGGAGATCTAATTTTGAGAGAGAGAGAGAGAGAGAGAGAGAGAGAGAGAGAGAGAGTTAAAGCATTCAAGAACATGTAAGTGTAGTTTTTTTGGTAATGGTAGTTTTACTTCTTTTTAATATATATTCTATTTTTTTAATACTTGAAATTACAGAGTGTTTAGAGAAACAAGCATTGCTCAATGAGAGAATGGCAACGGCCCACGAACCATATCTATGTATGAACAAAGAAATTTTAGAGATATTGAATTCGACAATACTGAACCGGCTCCAAACCCTGTTTGAAATGCTTGAGAAAAATTATAGAAGGTACAAAGAAACAATGGTTGAAACAATGTAGATGTTTTGGCGTCGAAAAAATGTGTGGTTGTTATGAAGAAGGAGAAGGAAGAGATGGGGAAGATGTTTGAAGGTAAATTAAGAGAACAAAAGAGAGAAGGAGAAGTAGAAGGAGACAAGACTAAACCAATCTATTGTGAAATTTATCTTTCATGGTGGAGAATAAGATGAAGAAGAACATGCTTGAGATTATCGAGGAAGAACCAATGAAGATCTAAGTTAGGAATCTAAAGAGATAGAGAGAGAGAGAGTAATGGAAACCGAAAATGAAAGATTTTGATTCAAAGTTGAATATGGCGAGGAAGAAGACGAAGATGAGACAAAGAAACACAGAAGAATAAGAAGTCGGAGAATATGAAGATGATGAAGAAGAGGGCGAAGAAAAGTCGGACAAAGAAAAAGCCGGAACAAGAAGAGGACGAAAAAAAACCGGAAGAAGAAAATGAAGAAAAACCTTAAGAAAAAAAGAGGAAGAAGAAGCCATAGAAGTTAAAAACAATAAGGAAGAAGAGGAAGAAGTCGAAGACGATGAAGAAGAAAAATTGAAGAGAAAGAAGGCGACGAAGAAGGAAAATGATGTAGAAGACGGAGAACAAAATGACGAAGAAAAACCAGAAGAATGAGAGAGTGAAAAAAATAGGAATTCATAGAAGCCAAATATGATGAAAAATAAGAGGAAGAAGACAAAGACGAAGACTAAGATGATAAAGAAAAAGTCGGAAAAACGAGGAAGATGACAAAGACAAAGAAAAAGAAAAACCATAAGTAGAATAAGAAGGCGGATGAGACCAATACGTTAAAGAAGAAGAAGGAGGAGAAAGTTAAGGAATTTGAGAAGAAGAAGGGGAAGAAGGAGTAGAAGAAGACGAAGGTGATGAAGAAGAAGAAGTACATGATATATTTTCATCTAATGGATGTTGAGTAAGTATACAATTCAAACTATTAGATTGTGTGTTACGTCGAGGATGATGTATTGTATATGTAAACTTATCAAACTTATTTGATGAATTGTGCATGTATAGATCATATGGTATTATGTCGTGCAAATGAGGATATTGCCAAAGATTTTAACGATCAGTGGAGTGTTATTCGAGCATATGGTATAATCTGTGTGCTAAGATTTTGGTCGTTTGAGGAAGATGAAGGTATATTTGGCACGTTATGTTGGTTTTACTGTTTGTAGATTTATTTATTTTGGAACCAATATGCTTTACTAATGTATATTGATTTTTTTATATATTTAGATATCAACGGAAATCCAAGACTTTTGGTTAGATCATTCCCTGGCCGTTCCCAATTTATGTTAGATCCTCAAATGAAAGAAGCTGTTGATTTCCAAAAGTAGTATGTTTTTTTTAGTATTTTCATTTACTGTTATACATCACAAATTTATTCGTATTTCTACCAAGGATTTATTCGCATTTCCGTTTCTTGTTACAGGTTTTTGTTGAAGACAGACCGTGGATCGGTTATTGATTAATAGTTAAAATGAATTATGTTTTTCCATTATGCATGAATTATATTACCCTATGTTTTACTATATATGTTTGACATTATTATAATTATGTTTAAATCTGTATGAACTCTGTTAGTTATGTTTGTGATTTTCCGAATACATCGTCGTATGTTTTGGTTAATTGTTTGATTCGTATAATAAATGTTTTATTAAATTTATTATGACGTTTCGTGGTTTAATGCAATAGATGATATATGACGTATTTTTTTATTTGTTTTTTGGTCACGAATAATCTTTCATCAATAACCATCATCGTATCAAGAATAATACCCTTTTTTGTTATAGATAATGTTTTGGTTATTATTTGTATTATTCTTATTTAGTCTGTGTATGATTATGTGAATTGTTTATAATTATATTTTCGATTGAATGTTTAGATAGTTTAAATAAATAAATTTCTACGAAATCACGCCCGCGCATGGCGCGGACAGCCACCTAGTTATGTTATAAATAATATATACTTTAGATATGATTTTTTATATTTAGGTTTATCTTTACTACTCTCTCTGTTTCATAATATAAAATGTTTTGGCTAAAATTACAAATATTTAAAAAAAAATGTAATTTTCTTCAAAAAGTATCATTTAAAGGTATTATCACTCTCTACCATTTATTATTAACAAAATTAGATGGTTACTTTGACCACTATTACACAGTATGTTTAGAAAAGATTTTACGTAAGAGTCCTTTTATTTTTTTTTTGTTTTATTTTGAAAACCTCTTTAATGTTTTCTCTCTCTTTTTGCCTCCATCGTCTCCGAGGCGATTTTAGTATTGGTTTTGAATACTCCTCATTTTCCACCAATTCGATGCCGATGGTCGTGAAGCCACGCATTTCTCTGTCGACGCATCCATTACTCTCGCCGGAGAAGATTTTTGAGACGGACAACAAAAAAATGTGAATACTTTTCGTCATGTGATTGTTGGCTCGCTAATCTGACATGGGTAGGTGTAGACAAGGAGGAGATGTGTTAGTGGAGAGAAAGCTTCACGAAGAAGAAGATCCAAAATGGAATAGATTTCTGTTATTAACTCTCTCAATCGTACAATGTGTAGAAGATGAAGCTTATATACAAGTCGTCATACTAAACCATATACAATTAACCAATGTAAACCAGAATAAACCAGAGAGATATAATCTCTAATAAGATGCATCAGAGGCTGATGATGCATGAGTATCTCCGTCTCGCTATGCGTGACTGTATCAAACGGAAAGATGCCACTGCGATTCCTGACCATTTGCTCCTTCCCGGTGGCGCCGTCGCGGATATGGCTCCTCATGCGCCAATGGTTGGGACTTTAACCTCGTATGCCCCTTCCCATATAAAAATACCCTCAAAAGTTCCTGTTATAATAAACAGTTTATTTTTGATTTTAAAAAAAAAACAAAAACGATTGTAAATACAATTAAACCCTTAATGAATCTAATAAATTACATATCCAACCAGGATTACCCACCCAAACCTGAACCAAATATGGATCTCACACCCAATTCTTTTTTCTTTTTTCTTTTTGTTTTTTTTAATCTATCCCACTTCATCTTTTTTTTTTTTCACTTCATCTTCTTACTCGTGTTCTTCATTTTTTTTTTTTTTGTGTTACGTGATAAGAGCTCCCTCTTCTTTTTCGAATCCTAGCCGTATCAAGCTTGAGCCGTCGAAGAGAAAGAGAGAGAGAGATCACTCACCTTTTTGTCTTTTCATCTTCGTATGTTTCTTCTTCTTCTCCTTTTTGTCTCTGGCCGTGAAGGGGAGGTGTGAGCCCCACCTCACCACGGTCTCCGTTCATCGCTTCCGAGGATCCGTCTTATACTAGAGATGATACCAATGTCGTCGGAGATCCACCGCTACACCGCCGAGCCGAAGAGACGTGTTCTAGGGCAGACCTAATAGGTTGCTTACATCGCAAGTAACCACTGTATCTTCTCCTCTCGTGCCCACCGTCGACGCTAGCTGCTCCGATCTGCTCCGTCGCATCACCGCCGATGTTCCACCGGTGCTTAATCGGAGAATTCTGATCGTTCAAGCAAAGCATGCAAAAATCGAAGGTCTACCTAAGTTCCCCGGAAAGAGGCAACCACGACCTGGAGAATAAAGCGTTACCACAACGGTCGTAGAACAACGAACTGCTCCACGACAAGGGATTTCTCCATCTCCGTCGATACCAAAAACCATCTCAACGCCTTCCGCCAAGGAGCGACTCCTAGCCGTGTCTTCCTCCTCCAGCTTCCACGCCACAAATCGAAGAAGAACAACAAAAATGGAGGAAGAAGAAGAAAACGTGTTTGTAAAATCTTTTTATTTTTATAAAAACCAGTTGAAAAATAAAAAATCATGGATCGGACATATCTAAAATTATTAGGTATTATTATGAACTAACAAAAAAATCCTAGATATGAGGTATCTAAAATTATTTTTCAGCATAAAACACATATTTAAAACAATATATATATATATATATATATATATAATTATCTCAAAAAACACATGTTTTAAATACTTTCACAATTTAGTAATAATTTCGGTAGTACTGGAGTTACTAGGTACTATTATGAACAAACAATACACATAGTTGTACCCTTTATTTTAGTAGTACTAAGATCCACATAGTTGTACAAACCCATGTTTTCAGGTTTATTTAGTAATACCATGTTTAAATTATATTTTGTATAGTAGTACTTATCATGTTAGCTAATTGAAATACATTTACTATACTTTCATATAACAAAATGTGTTAAAATACTTTGTTTGGTTGTTTCTCATAACAATTAGGTTAGTACTCACACATTAACCATTAAAGTATAAGGTTGTTTTAGTTAACATAATAAGTTTTGTATCTAATAACCATATTTTTTTTGTTGCCTAATTTAGATGTCTAATAAGAATATTTGTATTAATAACCAATGTTTTGTATATAATAAAGTTACATATGTTTTTTTGGTATTTTTTTGGCGATAGCTTTATACTTAGTTATATCACAGTTGTACCAGTTGTACTACTTGTACCATCGTTTTCAGCTGATGATCATTTCTTGAAGGTTGCACACATCCCGGATTTTGATAGACATCTTTGATCAGCTCCACATACAAACCACTTCTACATTGATCTGTATTCACTTGCATTAGATAATCAAAAACATCGTTAACATTCCAAATATATTTGGCTCATTAATACCCAGTTTTGTCTCAGTAGTACCAGTAATACAGTTGTCTCAGTAGTATCAGTTGGCTCAGTAATACCCACTTTCATCTCAGTAATACTAGTTGTCTTAGTAAAACCCAGAAAATTTCTATTTTGCTACGAATCACTAAGATTCAATACGATTCACTGCATATTTAACAACTATAATCCCCCTTAATTATCGATGTAAGGCCCTCATAGAGTTAAAAAACAATTTCATAACTAGTTAAGCAAAAAAACAAAAATTTCAAATCTACAATGAAATCTTCAAATTGAGACGAAACATTACATAAATTAGTTTATATATTATATAAACTCGTTAATTCAATCATTAATATGAAATTAACATAAGAAACAAGAAAAACCCACCTTAATTTTGAAGTCTCAAATGCTTTAATGATAAGAAGGATAAGAAGAAACACATTTTTTTTGTAGAGAAATTAGAATTGACTCCATGTAAAATTAAATAATTTTTTTTAATTGATTGTTTTTGTTTTTTTGTTGTGCATCATTTTTTGGAGAAAATTTGTCTTAGTAATACCAATTGGCTCAGTAGTACCCAGTTTTGCCTGTGAAAAGATATGAGGAAAGAGAACAATACCATTTTTTAATCTGGAAAGGAGAATAAGTGGATCCCATATAAGTATTAATTGATTTGTTCATGTGGGGTCCACGTTTTAAGTTGTGATTGAAAAAAATTAAAATAATAGAAAAGAAAAGGGTAAAATGGTGAGAAATTATATTGAGGATATTGAGAATAAGAGAGGGATATAGAGAATATTTTTATATTAATAAGGACTTTTGAGATTAAGGTCCCAATGGTTGTTTTCATCAACCCAACAGTGTATATCACCGTACGTACACCATATTAATTTATCAGTGTACGTACACCATTAATTAAAGGTGTATTAGGTGTACACCAAAATATTATTGAATATTTAGATTGGTATTCAGAGAATGTGTTCAACTAAAGGTGTACAGTTGAATAATCGAGATGAAAGAGAGGAGAATGAGATGATTCACTTATTTTTCTTTTTCCAAAATGATGAGTTGGGAAGAGAAAAAATATACAGAGCAATGAGAGAGGAAAAAGGAAGAAGATGGAAACACAAAGAGGAAAAATATGGTTTTTTGTTTTATTCTTTTTTTTTTAATTTAATTATCAAAATGGCATTGAATTGTTAGATTATGTGAATAGAGAGAGGAATCAAGTAACATATCGATTATTCAAATCAGCACATGTTTTAGATTTATTGTTTTGTAATTTTCGTATTCCTCCTAGTTGGATGATTAATTTATTGTATTACCTTTTCACCATATAATCTAATCAGATGTTAAAAAAAAAACTGAGTTTGGGAGGGCAATGGAGAATTTTCAACTCAAAAACTACCCAAATAACAAAGGGTGTTCAAAACACACCCATTTGGCAAATTAAAAACTTGAAACTACTCAATTTCCCAATGTTCTCTAATTGTTATCATGTTAATTATGTTAGAGAAATACAAATTATTTTTTATTAAACAGATATATACATAAATTAAAAAATATTAATTCACGATTTTAATTTTTATATTTTGTATGATAAAATAATTAGGTTAACACGATAAACATAAACTTACTTCAATATAATAATTGGGTTAACACGATAACTGTGTTAATTTTCTATATTTTTATGATAAGATGATAACTAGGTTACCAGTCTCTGACCGGTTGATGAACAGTATCACCGACAACCCAACATAAAAAATAATTATTTGGGGTGAATGGCATTTCCGTAATTAACATAAAGTGGAATAATAATTGTGGGATAAAATTTATTTCTCTTTAATAACTACCTAATTTTCAAATTAACCTTTTTATGTACCTAATTTTTTAGTCAACCATTCATATTCACTAAAATCACCCATAATTTAATATATGGAAAATTGGAAAATGGACAAAAAAAAAAAAACTCACCTATTATCCTAATAAGATTTTTTCACCTTTTCCACATTTTTGACTAAACTACCCATAAATTAAATTAATAAATTCTTTAATTTTTTTTAAAAAAGTCTTTAACATTCTCGAAAAATACAGATAATAAAATAAATATATTTTGAAAAATTGGTTTTGGAAAAATCTAGATTGAAAAAAAAATATTTGTATACTTGTTCTACATCTATAATACATATTCTAGATCCACAATTTTGGTAGATTATGTGTTATGCTATTTTGTCTATAATCTACCAAATCTATAATATATATTCTACCATTTGCTCTATGTTCTACCAAATCTAGAATATATATTCTACCATTTTCTCTATGTTCTACCAAACCTAGAATATATATTATACCATTTGTTCTATGTTCTACGTAATGTTAGAATACATAATCTAACTCTTTCTCTATATTCTACAATCAGTAGAATATAAATTCCATTCTTTCATTGTTCTACGGACTGTAGAATTTTTATTATGCCAAATTAGTTAAGAATATCTGAAAAAATCTAGGATATATCTAGGTTAATTACCAAAACTTAAAAAGGAGCAAGTGGGCCAGTGGTTGGCACACTTCTGATGGCATCTTACCGGTGTCGTGTTCGACTCCACATGTCTTCCATGTGTGAGAGTATTTGGCTATTGGACCGGTCTGTTGTGGCCCAAAATGATGAAAACAAAAAAAATTACCAAAACTTAAAATCTAAGAAAATATTTGTTTTTACGTTTTTGTCTCTTTCTTCACCGTTTCTCACGTGAATTGCATAACGAAACACCGTCAGAGAGGGAGAGAAGAAATAATTCTGATTGTGATTGTTCAGCCAGTAACAGCCATGAAAAAATAAGAGAGAGAGATGAGGAGATATTTATATATGAGCGAGAGATTATAAGAGTTTTGGGTTACTTACTTCCGATTCAACTCAATAAAACAAGGTCCACACTATTTCATACAAAAACAAAACTATACTCGGAAACACGAGTACAAGACAATAAGGATTTTTAGTAATTTGACACACATTTTAGAACAAGATTTGTGGGATTGAGAACCAGCCATGGCCTCAAAGTTTTCTTTTCTTTTTCTTTTTCTTGTGTGAATGTAATTAGCCAAACAATATCCACCAAGGTTCAGAGTAACAACACAGTCCAGTAATCTGACTACTACTACTCCCCATAGTTCCAACTTGTTTTATATGTACACCAACGGCTGCTTCACTCTATATATGCATGTGAATGTGATAACAACTAGGTTTCTCGTCTCAAATATTTAGCGCGGTGATTAAAATTCCCTCTTATAGTAAAAAGAATTCGTTCTTCTGCAAAATAAAAAAAATAAACAACCAGTTTTAGATTTCATGGGTGCAGGGAAACAAATAAAGCATATAATAGTGGACAGTCTTGATTATTCATATTTTGTTACCATGGTGTTGCTCAGTTTTATCCCTCATCATCATAATCTCCGTTATTACTTGTGAAGAACGGTGTTAAGTAGTTCCTGTCTAGTTCTGTAAATGTTCACCACCTCAAAGCACTGGCAAAAAGAAAAAAAGAAGAAGAAGCATATCAACCATGTCGTTTTCTGCATCGAGAGACCAAGACTAACTTTATATTGAGGAGAAAAATATGACATCTTTTAGAACATGACGTCTATGTAAATGACCACATCGACTTACATCACCAAGGGATGATGTATCATGGCTATCGCCTACAACCTCTAGGGCTTCAAGCATTGTACCAGTGGATCCTCCAATTGGCAACACCTGAAATCAGTTCCAGTAGCATCAAGTCAGAACAACAATGGTTGTCGTTGCTGTGAAGATAATTCCCGAATTTTTTCTTCTGAACCAACTCTACTTTCAAGAGAGGAATGAAGAATGTAAAACACAAAACCTGAGCACAGCAAGAATTCTAGGAGAAGGAAACACATTTTAATCAGACACACAGCTGCGAACTTATAAATTAAACATAATCAGAAAAACTGATTTCTATAAACGAACCTTCATCGGAGAGACACCAATTTAGAATTACTCCAAATCATCTCCTCCATTTGAATTTCTTTTTCTAATCATGTGCCAAAGAGATATCTTTCTCTCTCAGTTGTGTAGGTTTCCCCATGGTACGAAGAGGGAATTTAATCGCACTCAAGATGGGAGTTACAAAAGAGATTGGAATTAAATAGAGAAACTAAGACCATCTCCAATAGGAGACTCAACTGGGTGTCTTCCCGATTTTTTATTTTTTTTAGTTTAAATAATATTATATTTATTAATACTTTATTGTCTCGACGAATCACGCCGCGACACGTGGCGATTTCGGGAAGAGCCGGTGTCTTCGCAGAGACACAGAGAGACAGTGTCTTGTGGATGGTCACGACACGTGGCGATTTTTACTCTAAAGACCCTCATTTAATTCACCGATGTGGATGGTCTTAAGGAGAAGAAAAAGCGATGAAAAAAAAAAAAAAAAAAAAAACCGACATTTAGAGTGTTAAAATTGTCAATGCGACGTGGCACTCCTTTTTGTTTTGTGACCATTCAGCTGGAAAGAAAGAGTTAGCCAACTTTCAAAGATGTAATAGGGGTTATTCCGAGTTACGCGCGAATTGATTTATAGATGTGTTGTAACTGAAGTAATACATTTGGTTCACGAATATTTTCTACACACTAAACAATAATTGTATCTAATGTCGTCAAGAACACTTTCGGCATCAATAAAAAAATGGGAAGTCAATATATTCTATTTATGTGGAATTCTCTAAAGTGTGAATTTTTTTTTTAATTAATTGTTAATAAAGTTTGCATTTTGTGTTTTATTGCAAGATTTTCTCATGAGACATGAGAAGTAATAAAATGGTGTTATTTTGCACATATGATATGTTAGTAGTGGTGCTTATTTCTCGTAATTTCAAAACCACATATGATTCAAAGGGTGAATTACACTGAAAGACACATTTGCCACTTTTTGTTACAAAAAGGCACATTTGACTTTTAAGACACTTTTGGTCCTGTTCATGGGTATGAAAACCCAATTTTGTCATTCTGTTAATTTTTCTTTTTTCTTCATCTCTTTTTTTTTCTTACGCCTCTCTCTCTTTTTCTCTCACATCTCTCTTTTACATCTCACATTAAACCAATAAACTATCTCTCTCACATCTCTCTCTTTTATCCCACTTGATTTTTTTCTATTTTTTTATAATGTGAAAGACATAAAACAATTTTCTGGAAACAATATATGATAATTCTATTTTTCCAACATTTTAAGATCCATTTTGCTATAGTTTTGATGTGAAACAAAAAATCTACTTGTAAATATCAAGAACTACATCTACACATGACCATCCACATGTTACCATCCACACATGACCATCAGTAAAGTATTATCCACACATGACCATCCATAATAGAAAATCAAAAATTAGAGTAAAATAAATATTACCCCACTTGATTTGTTTTCTATTTTTTATAATGTGAAAGATATAAAACAATTTTCGGGAAACAATATATGATAATTATATTTTTTCAACATTTTAAGATCTATTTTGCTATAGTTTTGATGTGAAACAAGAAATCTATTTGTAAATATCAGGAACTACATCTACATATGACCATCCACACATGACCATCCACACATGACCATCAGTAAGGTATTATCCACACATGACCATCCACACTAGAAAATCAAAAATTAGATTACAATAATTATTAACCCACTTGATTTATTTTCTATTTTTTTATAATGTGAAAGACATAAAACAATTTTCTGGAAAAAATATATGATAATTCTATTTTCCCAACATTTTAAGATCCATTTTGCTATAGTTTTGATGTGAAACAAAAAATCTACTTGTAAATATCAAGAACTATATCTACACATGATCATCCACACATGACCATCCACACATGATCATCCACACTAGAAAATCAAAAATTAGAGTAAAATAAATATTACCCCACTTGATTTGTTTTCTATTTTTTTCATAATGTGAAAGACATAAAACAATTTTCTGGAAACAATATATGATAATTCTATTTTACCAACATTTTAAGATCCATTTTGCTATAGTTTTGATGTGAAACAAGAAATCTATTTGTAAATATCAAGAACTATATCTAAACATGACTATCCACACATGACCATCAGTAAAGTATTATCTACACATGACCATCCACACTAACAATACGAGATTCTTATCTGTCTACACACAATTGTCCACGTTTTCATGTCCACGTCGATCTCGATTTTATATGTTTGGATTTCTTGTTTTTTCCGAATCAAAACTATAGCAAAATAGATCTTAAAATGTAGAATAAAAAAATTTATCATTCATTGTTACCAAATAAATTGTTTTATGTTTTTCACATTATAAAAAAATAGAAAATAAATCAGGTGGGGTAAAAGAGAGAGATGTGAGAGAGATGGGATAAAAAGAAAAAGAAATAGAAAATAAATAAGTGGTTTAAGGCGAGAGTAAAAGAGAGAGAGAGAGAGAGATATGTGAGTTACACATGGTAGAATGGTCAATTCAAGTAGAGAAAGTGCCTTAAGAGTCAAATGTGCATTTTCTTGTAATTGGTAAGTGACAACGTGCATTTCTGTGTAATTATTTTTATTTCAAATATAGTTGAATAAAAATGAATAAAAACTCAATGTTTGAGATATTAAAAAAAAAGAGTTACCAAAACATACACAACCAAAATGAGAGCGAGTTGGATAAACTTAAGAAATTAAACTAATTCTGATATTTTGGTTTATTGTTTGTGTAAAGTTTTTCAGATAACCAAATGTCATTAGCTCAACTGGAAAAGTATCAAGGGCAAAGCTTAGAGGTCAGAGGATCGAATGATACTTGAGACGGGACCATATAAAATACTTTAGTCCTGGGCCTGAGGGATGTACAGGGCTTGACCCAAAACCTCCTAATAATTCAAAAAAAAAAGTTTTTCATATAATTTCCGAGCTAGTTTGGATAACCGGTGTAAAATGGCTAAACCGGTAATGGATAATTCGTATATTTCTTTACAACAATTTCAGGTAGTCCATAACTTTTTGAATATATATGGATTGCCTATAATCGAAATTAATTGGTAATTTGATCCGGTATAGGTCGGACCGAGATGTAGATCCATAATGAAAGGTGCATTGATTCTCTAATTAGAATTTAGAACATTCATTATCCGTGATTTAGAGAATTGGAAATTCAGTTTAATGCTTCAATTGTTGAAGTTCACTTTTGACAAAGTCGATATTGTTCATCAGACCGATCAAACCAAATTCAGCTCGGTTTAGCCAAAAACCAGAAAACGAATGTCCCAGAAAAAATATTTACGAACCGGAAAATCCGGTTTATAGTTTCAGTCACTTGTCTTTAGAGAGACCATCTAAACCGAACCGAACTTAAAAGTCCTAACCCGATTCATCAGATTGGTAAAACTCATGGTATGGTTCTAGATTTTTGATGGCTGTACATAGGATTTTCTCTTTTGGATTTCAGGAAAACTGTCTTTATTCGCAACACCACAATCAAAGTTTTTTTTATTTTGACAATTATATAAACAAAATCTTAAATCGAACCCTGCAAATAACCAGTGATCAGTCAAGACTAGAACAGAGCAAAATGATCCAAAAGCTAACAATAATAATACTAAAGAAGAAAGTAAAAGTCGTAGCTTTCTGCTGGTCATTCACATAACCGCTTTGATATCTCTCGCTTACTCATCAGTTACGCATCCAGCTGAAGCCGATTGCACATTCTTAATGTACTGTTTTAGAATAGGTATCATCAAACCATTGTTTTAGCAACGAATCGAACAAATGACAAAGAGAGATACATTACATACCTTTTAAAATCATCAATTTTACTGCAAGCATTGTGTTACTCAATCATCTCATTGTACGACTCCTTAAATCTTTCTCAACTCACCAATTATGTGGCTATGATCATTAAAGTTTTGGATGTATTCGAGGATCACCCAAGAATCGCCGTGTACACTTTACATCATCCTCACCACCACCATCATCTCCCTTTGCTTCCATCTTCTCATATGCTTCTCCCTCCCAGGGCCGACCCTGAAATAAGGGGGCTCCAAGCCAAAAAAAAAAATAGGGGCCTTCGTTTCACATTGGCAAATTTTTTTTGTTAAAAAAAAAAACGGAGGCCTTAATTTTTATTAAAAAAAAACGGGGGCTTTAGGCCCCGGCTTCAACTCGCTCTGTGCTTTGTTCATAATCAAGACCATCGTGGAGACAAATTCGCTAGTCGAAGTCGTCGGTGTATGTTTGTGGGGTATCCACATGGCCAGAAGGGATGGCGTGTTTTTGATTTAGAAAGGAATGTGTTTTTGGTTTCTCGTGATGTTGTGTTCTCTGAAGATGAGTTCTCATATGCTTTGTTGTCTGAACCAAATACAACGACGAGTGAAGTTCGTCGTACTGATAATGACTGGTTCTTCGGTGATGTTGAGGATAATACTCCTGATGAGGTTGTAGCTACGCAGTTTGAGGATGTCGTAGAGATGATGCCTGTAGAAGTTACACAGGCGACATGTGTGTGTAACACAGAACCTGCAGTACACACAGAACCTGCAGAAGTTACACAGGAGACAGATGTGTGTAACACAGAACCTGCAGTAGTTGCAGAGAGCGGAGGTACATACGTGATTGGACATGCACCTTTTGGTCGTGGTTATCGGGAAAAGAAAAAATCCTTGAAGCTTGATGGCTTTGTGACAAATTGTGTTACACACGATATTATGTGTGGTATACATGTCGATCCTTCAACCACCTCACAGTATCCTCTTGAGAACTTTGTTGACTATGCTAATTTTTCTCCTGCACACAGTCTTTCTAACCTCTATAACTGCTGATCGTATACCACGCTCATACGCGGAAGCGGTTGCTGATGAACGTTGGTGCGCTGCTATGCGAGAAAAAATCTCTGGACAAGAAAAAAATCATACATGGGATTTGGAGTCACTTCCGCAGGGCAAGAAGGCTATTGGATGTAAGTGGGTGTTTACAATTAAATACCGCACGGACGGATCCGTCGAAAGGTATAAAGCTAGGTTAGTAGCGCTTGGCAACATACAAGTGGAAGGTTTGGATTATAAAGATACATTTGCTCCTGTTTCTAAGATGGGAACGGTGCATACTCTTCTCCAAGTTGATGTGGCTAAGAGTTGGGAGTTTCACCAAATGGATGTTCATCATGCATTCCTTCATGGTGATCTTGAGGAGGAAGTGTACATGCGTCTTCCACATGGATTTCGTGGTAGCTCTCATGGAACTGTGTGTCGTCTAAGGAAATCTTTGTATGGTCTCAAACAGGCTCCTCGTTGTTGGTTTGCGAAGCTTGGAGCTGCTTTGACACAATATGGATTTTGACAATCCCGATCGGATTATTCACTCTTCACGTTTCAGAAAGGCGATGTGTACTTGGCGGTTTTGGTTTATGTGGATGATCTTATTGTCTCTGGAAATGATGGTTCAGGTATTCAACAGTTTAAGAATTACTTGTCAACTTGCTTTCATATGAAGGATCTTGGAGCCTTGAACTATTTTTTGGATATTGAAGTTGCCCGTAGTTCGAAGGGTATCTACCTAAGTCAATGTAAGTATGCTCTCGATATTATCTCCGAGGCCGGGTTACTTGGGGCTAAACCGGTAAACTTCCCTCTCGATCAGAATCATAGATTGGCGCTAGCTGATGGTGCTTTGCTTACGGATCTTGAGAGTTATCGTAGGCTTGTTGGTCGCTTGGTATATCTTGATGTTACTCGTCCGGATCTCACATATGCAGTTCATATTCTTTCACATTTTCTCAAATCTCCTCGTCTCGAACATTGGGAAGCGGTAATTCGTGTGGTTCGATATCTTAAATCGAATCCTGGCCAAGGTATTCTTCTTCGAGCTGATTGCGATTTGCATGTATATGGTTGGTCTGATTCAGACTGGGCTGGTTGTCCGGTGACGCGACGGTCTCTTACGGGGTTGTTTGTTCAGCTAGGCACTTCACCGATTTCTTGGAAGACAAAGAAATAAAAGACTGTCTCACTTTCTTCTGCGGAAGCGGAATATCGGGCTATGAAAATGCTTCTGGCCGAGTTGATAAGCATTAAAGCTCTTTTGGCCGATCTTGGTGTGAATCACACATGTCCGATGAGTATGTTTTGTGACAGTCAAGCGGCTCTTCACATCAGTTATAATCCAGTGTTTTATGAAAGAACCAAACATGTGGAGGTTGACTGTCATTTTGTTCGGGATGCGATCATTGATGTTACAATTGCGGCACAACATGTGTCTACACATTCTCAACTCGCAGACATCTTCACCAAAGCCTTGGGGCAAAAGGAGTTTAAAAGTTTTTCTCGACAAGTTGGGTGTTCTGGATGTACACACTCCAACTTGAAGGGGGGGGGGGTAATGAGGTGTATATTGGGCTTTGTATTATATGGGCTTAAAGAGACTTAATTATGTCTTAGGTTAAATGTATAAGGTTGTATATATATATACTGGTAAGTACCCGCATATATGCGGGTTTGTAATTTGATATTTTATAACCCGTGAAAAAAAATTAAAAACGAAAAAAATAGAAAATAAAATTAGATCACCCGTGAAAATATATAATACATAAATTTAAAAAACAAAATTTCCGATGAAATAAATATATACCTTAAGAAAATTATTTGGTGAAGCAAATGCAGTAAATTGCTTTGGATACGATTATTAGGCTTTTAATTATTTGGTGTGTAATTGACATACTATTAAATTGTGGTTTATATAGAGGTAAAAAATTAGAATTCTATTCTTATTAGGATTAATTTATGGGCAATTCTACAAAATAGCACCAAAAAACTTAAAGTTCAATAATTTAGCACCCAAGGGTGAAAATCACAAACATAGCATTCATTAAAAGAAAATCACAAACATAGCATTTGTTTTTTAATTAAACAATACTCTCTCTATTTCTCATTTGGTCATCGTTCCAAGCCTCCCGTTCTCTGAAATTCGATCTTCTCGGCCCTGAGAATCAGACTTCGAGCCGATTTTTCACCGGCTCCGAGTTTATCGGCGTCGGTCTTCTCAATAGCCCCGAGGATATCGCCTATCACCGAGACTCAGGTCTCATCTATACTGGCTGTGTAGATGGATGGGTGAAACGAGTCAAGGTCCTCGAGTCAGTTAATGACTCACTCGTAGAGGATTGGGTCAATATCGGCGGTAGACCACTCTGTATCGCTTTCGGACTCCACGGCGAGGTCATCGTTGCAGACGCATACAAGGTTCGGTGTGTTTGTGATTTTTCGAATCAAATTTTTTGAAAATCTCAGGTTACAGTTGATGATTTGTGTGTGTGTGTGTATTTGTATACAGGGGTTGTTGGCAATTACAAAGTTTGTGAATTCTGCAGTTTCTATATGATCATTTCCAAAGTTCTCACCTTTTATTCAAGTTTTAAAATAACCTATTACCAAAGTTCTCACCTTTGATTCAAGTCTCTCCCTTTGAAAAAAACAATTGCCAATGTTCTGTTATTGTTCTCCCTTTTAATTGAGTCTATCTCTCTCTTTCTCTTGTCTAACCTCAATTGATGAAGACAATGGCATTTCAGTGACTAGTGGAGCAACAACACCGGCTCCACCAAGACGGCTCATGCTCAAGACCTGCCATAGTTGACAAGAGAATAAAGTTTATGAAGGAAAAGTATTATCAAAGCCCATCATTGCATGGTATTCTTCAGTGTTCTCATTAGCTTTATCACCATAGTCCTAAACTGTAATGACTTTCCATAGGAAGAAGGAAGTAAAAAGTGAAAGAGACTAACGCCAAAAACACACAAAAATCATGTGCTCTTTGGTTACTCTCTATTACCAGATTAAACAATTATAATCTTTTATTCAGATTGGAATTTTAGTTGAAGAGAGTAGGTAGTGGTGGGGACCAAGGATTTATACCACCAAATCCTTATGGGGATATTAAATAACCTCTCTACAAACTTTAAAAGATTAACATTTTTTAAGATCTCTTACCTTATGAATAGATTAGAGAGGTGTCAATAAGAACCAGCGACAAAAAACTGAAGAATGACTGATTGTATACCTTAACTTGGAGC
>PKML01012562.1:62876-119962 GCA_002933935.1 Eutrema yunnanense | reverse complement strand
AGAGAGAGAGAGAGAGAGAGAGAGAGAGAGAGAGAGAGAGAGAGAGAGAGAGAGAGAGTTCTTCCGAACTTCGATTATCTTCACAAAATATTTTATAATTAGAAAAATAAAACAAATCGGAGGCTCGTAAATTGCCACATGTTAAGTTAGTCGCTATCATGATTGGTGTTCGCTTTTGTAATTGTACGCATATTTTGTAAGATTTACGAAGAGGAAAAGAAGAAGACGATGCCAACAACACAATAACCTTCGTTCAACTAATATCGTGAATGGAAACGCTTTGAAACCAAATTTGGAGATGGAAACATGATGAATTTCAAAAACCCACAAGCATCTTACCTCTCGTCGGCTTGATTTCTCCTCCAACAAAAGAAGGCATTGTCGAATGTGGAAGTGAAAACTGTATTACGAACTAAAGTAGGGATAATGAAATTGGATCCATAAGTTAATTGACGGGATTTAAATGAGAGACTGAGCTTGAAACCGAAGAGCTCGTGGCATTGTCGAGAGGATGAGTTTAGGGTAGAAACTTTGTTTTAAGGGAAATTGGAGTGTATAACCCAAAAAAAAAACTATAATTAAGTGGATAACCAAAAAAAAAATTGAAGCTGATATTCTATGTATTATATATATTAATACCATTTTATTCTTTTCTAATTTTTATTTCTTTTTGATTTTTTTTTCATCTCTTCTTGTTTTGGTTATCTCTTTCCACGTTCTCTCGCTCTATCTTCATCTTCTTATTGGCTCTGCAATTTTCCAGCCAAGCGAATCAATTCTTCTCCTCCCCGATCAATCTCAAACCAACCACGAATGGACTTTGCTATTCGTTTATCAATTTCCCTTCGCCTTCTCTCTCCTCTCCACAACCGCCGTCGTCTTCACCGTTGCGTTTCTCTACACGAGAAATCCTCTCATCGCCTTCACGCACCGTCTTTGATTTGCTCTGGTTCGATGTCTTGATTGTGATGGCGTCCATGAACGAGTCCAGATTATGAGCCGATGATCCACCATCAGTCGTCGATCTCGCCGCCTGCTTAATCGCAGTGCCGATCTCGCGGTTCTCTACTAGGAAGCTTCAACCCGTATCCAGTGAGGCTTTCTCAGGTTAGGAAATTGGATACCCATATGGGATTGAGATTGATTTATTTGGTTTTCCTGACGGTATCGTCTTTTGAAGCTTCGTAGCTTCGACTGCAAACCGCACACGCGTCGTTGGTTGAGGAAACCATCAAGGCTGTTGATAGAGCTCTCGCTATCGTGAGAAACTTCTTTCTCATGAGGTAATGGCCGCATAATCTCCATCTATGGTGAGAAACAAGTTATCAATCTTAAGGGGAGGCAAAATCGAATGTAGCATAGTATGACTATGTTTTTATTCATTATACATCTTCATATGTACATCTTCATTCATTATATCTATATATATAGAATGTATATATATCAATTTATGTACTTTTTTTTTACTTTGTATGGAATGTCTATATATCATTAGATTTTTGAAATTTTGTTACGTAAATGATTGATTTTTTTTTGGTTAAATAGAAGTTCTATTTTTATTTCGATAAAAATATAGATGTGTTATGTTATGCAGTTGTCTGTTTATTGAAGTTGTGAACTTTGTTTGTTGTAAATTTATATATAGAAAATCTATTTCGTAGTCGGAGAGGAATGTATTGGCATGTTGTAAATGATGGTTTAATATATGTAATTTTGCTATTTTCTATTTGCTAATTTCATGTGTGTATAGAACGTCTATTCTAAAGAAAACTCATATAGTGATTAGCTTCGGTGCATCGGATCCAAGCTTCGTATTAAGTGGATTTTCCCGTACATCGCTCTAACCAAGAAATTGAAAGCTGCTCCATCACCGGGACAACTGGACTCGGCTTTTCCGTTAACGGCGAACTCTTTCTCGAGCGAATCGAAAAGCTTCGAGTTAGTGGATTCAATGCTTTTTCGTCGAGTAACGCAACGACTTGTGGATTCTTGGTGATGAAACCTCCAGGAGGCACATTGACACAAAGTATGTTGGGTTCGTTGTCTTCTTCGTTGCCTTGTGAAAGAGAAGAGAGCATATATTTGTATAGAACGTCTATTAGTGTAGAACGTCTATTTGTATAGAACGTATGTTAGTGTAGAACGTCTATTTTTTGTTTTCAATACTGGAAACTAATTTATATGTGTATAGAACGTCTATTTTTGCAATTTTACAATTTGGTTGAGCCTCTTTTCCTTTGTTATTGAGACTATTTTGCTATTTGTTATTGGTTGAGACTAATTGAGACTATTTTGCTATTTTCTTGAGACGATCTGAGTCTCTTTTCCTTTGGTATGAAATGTCTATATTTTTTTTGAACGCATCACTTAGTTGCTAGATTTGTTATGTCTTTGATAAAAAAAATAGAGTTGCTATGTTATTGATAAAAATAGACTTTCTACATTATTGGTGACGTTATTCGTGTATGCAAAAATAAAAAATTATGTTTGTTTTTCAAAATTTAAATCATGTTAGACGTGAAAAAAAAATCAGTGTTTTTTTGGTATTAATATAAGTTTGAACCAATTAACAGTATACGAGTAACGCAAAAAATAAAAAAAGTGGGGTAAATATAAGTGTTGTCAACAGAACATAATCAATAGCATATAGTCTCTCTATTTCTTACTCAGCTAAGGGTAAAATCGTCCGACAGAAGCACCTTTTGTTACTTGCTTAATTTCTATTTATCCATGGCTATTTTCTTCATGATTTATAGAAAATTGGTTATTTCACCAATTGTCCCTTGTTTTAAAATAGGGTTTTGTGGAGAGTTTTTTTTTTTTTTTTTTGCAAAACGCTGCTTGATTGAGATGATACTAAAAGGCAAATTTTTTTTTCCCAAACGTATAGCTGACGTGGGGAATTTTTTTTTTGCTGAGGTGGATAGTCTAAAGAACTTCAAATAGGTGCTTTCATTTAGTATAGATGTAATCGTTATTCATGTGTATGCGATATTCGAGGTGATTAAGTGATACGAAATGATAAAAACAAAATTTGGCTGTAAAAAATTACAATAACAGTTTTTTTTTCCCAACACTTAATTCATTAATTTAAACTTCTAAAGTACAAAGAGAATGAATAAAACATCCTCTTAGATTACTATAACAAAAAATAAAAGTAAGGGTTCGATGGTTTTCCAGAAACCATCCAGTAGGAAACAATGATTACAACCAGTTGGAACTGTCAAGAGCTCAGAAACTCCTTTACAGTTCGACGCCTTAGGGATTTAAGACTACATCTTTTCCCGGATATAACGTTTCTCATGGAGACAAAAAACCACGACGAATTTATCTTCAGCGTATTTCAGTGGATGGGTTACGATAATACGTTCACAGTTCCACCCATTGGACTAAGCGGAGGGCTCGCACTATTTTGGAAACATGATACACATCTAGAGATTCTATCCTTTTCTCCGAACTTCATAGACACCCGCATAAAGTACAAGTCCAAAACTTTCTACTATACCTTTGTTTATGGTCATCCAGAGAGCCAAAAACGACAAGAGGTGTGAAACAAAATCTCTGAACTAGGAGCTGATCGAGATGCACCGTGGCTGCTCACAGGTGATTTCTATGAAATTCTCGATAATTCGGAAAAAAGAGGACCAAGGAGAAGTGAATGCTCGTTTATTAAATTTAGGAACTTCATCACACAAAATGGGCTTTGGGATGTGAAACACTCCGGGAATTCTCTCTTGTGGTGAGGTATGAGATACGACCACTTTGTGCGTTCCCGACTAGACAGAGTTGTCTCAAACGACGCATGGCTAGAAGCTTTTCCTTCTGGCAGATCGGAGTATCTCAAATTCGAAGGTGCTGATCACCGGCCGCTTCTCACCTTTATCGACGACTCAAGAGTTAAACGCAAAGGCATCTTTAGGTTTGTTAACCGGCTCCGAGAGAAGGAAGAAATTTTTAATCTAATTTCGAATATTTGGAAGGATACCGAGTCGGACTCACTACAAGTAAAAATTAGCAGATGTCTTAGAGAAATTATTAGATGGTCTAAGGATCAAAATCGCATCAGCGCAAAGCTGATCCTCGAGACCCGAGAGAAACTCGAGGAAGCGTTATCTTCTGACATCCTTGAGCCGGAGACAATTGCTAGTCTTACAGCAACGTTGGAAAAAGCTTACCGCGATGAAGAGGTCTTTTGGAAGCAACGGAGTCGAGTACTATGGCTGCATAGTGGTGACTGCAATACATGCTATTTCCACGCCATTACCAGAAGCAGGAGGACTTGCAACCGTTTAACGTTTATTGAAAATGATGAGGGAGTGGCTTTCAATGAAGAACATGAAATATCTCAGATTATCTCTTACTACTATCGGAAAATCTTCTATTCTCAATCACCAGGGGACCCCCAGCTGATCCAAGAGGTATTAGAACCTCGTATATCGGAAGATATGAATACGATGCTGACCAGAATCCCGAAAGAACCCGAAATACGAGTTGCAGTTCATGCTATCCACCCCAGTAAGGCGCCAGGCCCCGACGGCTTCTCGGTAGGCTTTTTCACACTTATTAGGCCATAATTGGACCGGACGTTGTGAGAGAAGTTCATAATTTTTTTGTCTTGGGCTCCTTTCCCCCTCAGCAAAATGAAACTCACCTGCGTCTTTTACCGAAAATCATTAGACCGAGGAAGGTGGGAGATTTTAAACCGATTGCACTTTGTAACATATTTTATAAGATCGTGGCAAAAATCTTGACCAAAAGACTTCAAGCTATTCTTCCCGGGCTGATCTCGGAGAACCAATAAGCTTTTGTACCACGTCGTGCTATCTCGGATAATGTGCTCATAACACACGAAATCCTTCAATCCCTGCGTACATCAAATGCACGTCAGCGCTGTGCTATGGCAGTCAAGACAGACATGAGCAAGGCCTATGATCTAATTGAATGGGGCTTCCCTAGAGCGGGTCTGGAGCGCCTTGGTTTCCACAGTGTGTGGATCAACTGGATTATGGAGTGTGTATCCTATGTTTCCTACTTCTTCCTAATCAATGGTGGGGCTTCCCGGGGTGCGCGTCGCAAGAAATATCCCACCAATCAGTCACCTCATCTTTGCGGACGACACGATGTTCTTTTGTAACTCCTATGCACAGTGTTGTCACTCCCTTGCTACCATCCTCCATCGCTATGAAGCAGCCTCGGGCCAAAGCATTAATCTGGGCAAATTCTCCATTACTTTCTCGGCTAAAACGCCGCAGGAGAGAAGAAATCGAGCCAAATCAGAATTGAAAATCAACAACGAGGGGGGGAACTGGAAAATATTTGGGGCTGCCGGAAAATTTTGGAAGGAAAAAAAGAGACATCTTTGCCGGTATAGTGGATCGAGTGCGGCAAAAATCCCACAGCTGGTCCTCTAGATTTCTATCACCGGCTGGGAAGGAGATTATGCTGAAATCAGTTCTCTCAGCAATATCGTCGTTCTCCATGTCTTGCTTCAAAATTCCAATCTCACTTTGTAAGCAAATACAATTGATCCTTACCCGATTTTGGTGGGATGATAAACCAGATTCACACAAGATGAGTTGGGTTTCATGGAAAAAGCTCACAACCCCGAAAAATGCAGGAGGACTCAGCTTTAGGGAGATCGCGGCTTTCAACGATGCGCTCCTTGCAAAATTAGGCGAACGGCTTCTCCGACACCCAGACTCTCTCCTAGCGCGGATCCTTCAAGGAAAGTACTGTCACACTAACTCTTTCATGGATTATACGCTTCCCTCCAACCCCTCGCATGGATGGAGAAGCATTCTCGCGGGAAGAGAGGTGCTGAAACGCGGAATGGGTTGGCTAATCGGAGATGGGAAGAGCATCAATATTTGGCGTGATCCTTGGTTAAGTGTGGCAGAACCTTTACGGCCTATGAGACCCCCTTCGCTGCTTTCATCGGAGCTTAAAGTCTCATATTTGCTGACCCATAATGGAACCTCATTCAAAGAGTTCTACCGGACTATGAATTCCTTATCCGCTTCATCCCCTTACCCTCGTCGAGAACTAGTGACAAATTGGTGTGGTTGCCAAATAAGAATGGTAAGTATTCAGTCAAATCTGGATACGGCCTCATTACTACGAGCCGATATACCTATTCGGGTCCTCGATTTCAACTGGCAAAAGAATATTTGGAAATTACGGACTGCACCTAAGATTAAAAGCTTTCTAGAAGGCAGTCGTTGAAGCACTACCAATGGGAGTTCAACTTGTTCAGCGTGGAATTCAAGTGGACTTCGGATGTAAGAGATGTGGATCCCCGGAGACGGTTACTAATGTTCTCCGGGATTGTTTTTTCGCTTGGCAAGTCTGGAACTTAGCCCCGTTTCGATCATTGGATCACCTTAACACGGTGCTAGTGTTGGACTTCCTCTCGAGAGCTTCTTCGTTGATAAGTCTCCCTCCATTGGGATTTAACTCCTCTTCTTTGCAGGCATGAATTTGCTGGAACCTCTAGACTGGCCGTAACAACCTTATCTTCTCGGACAAGGTGTTTACGGATCAAGAAGTGTTGCAAAAATCCATACAAGAAGGTCTCGCTTGGCAAATGGCTCAAGATCAAATTCGGTTGCATAAGCCGTTGTACCAGACTCGATTAGCGTCTCGCCCAGAAGCTCATAACCCATCGTCTTATACTTGTGGGGTCAACTGTTGGGTGGATGCGGCGTGCTATAGCGATTCTATGACATGTGGGTTAGGTCTTGTTTTCCGCTAGAATGCGGATGGTTCGGAGGTTCATCTCTCAAATGCTCGACCCCATGTCCTCTCGGCTCTTGCAGCGGAGGCTTGGGCTATTCGTGAAGCGCTGATCCAAGTTCGGGAGAGACAATATTAAGAGCTCCATGTCTTCTCAGACTTCTATCCCTCATCAATCTGCTCAAATCGAAAAATCTCCATACGGAGGTCCATACGATCATTCTTGATATTCACTTGTTTGTGATCTGTTTTGACTCAATTTCCTTTGATTTTGTTCCTCGTCTAGCCAATTTTCAGGCAGGCCTTCTGGCTAAGGACGCTCTTCGAGCGTTCATGAACCCTTAATCCTTTAATAAAAGGCAATTTCCGACCAAAGAAAAAAGAAGGGTAAGTAGGAAAGAGAAAAAATGATTAAACCCAAAATATCCTTTGCTTTTTGAATAATTACAGAAATGCCATCTGAAAACTCATTTTCTGACGGAAGAAGCCAGTGACACTGTTCATCAAAACTCGACCACTGTTCATTACCAGAAAACATATTGTTAGCATCGTTAACATTGTCATGTTAAAACAATTATCATTGTTAGCATCGTTAACATATAGTTAGTATCGACAAACATTGTGATGTTAAACCATTTATCATGTAAATTTTTATGAAATTGTCATGTTTAACCAGTTATCATATCATAAATTATCGTGTTAATCCAATTATCATGTCACAGAAATATGTGAAATATGAAAATATAAAAGTTATCGTGATAACCCGGTTATCATATCATAAAAACTGTGTTATTGGTTATCTAAATTTGATATATGAACAAAGTTATCATTGCCCGTCGGTGTTATCGTCGCCCGCCGGTGTTATCGTCGCTCGCCGGTGTTATCGTCGTCCACCGGTGTTATCATCGTCGACTGGGATTATCGGCGGACCGCCAGTGTTATCATCCACCGGTGTTATCTTTTTCTTCTCCGTCATGAATAGTAATTCATGAGAGAGAAAAGGTAACAATGGAATTATTTAGAAAGGTTAGAGTGAGTTGGACTTTTTATGTTGAATAGTAGTGGTTGCACATTGTCCAAAAATGTGAGTTAATATTGATGGTAATAAATAGTAGTTGTTGCAATTACCCTATAAAAATATGGATTTAATGGTTAGATTCTTGGGATTGGGAAAATATTAAAATATGATCTTAATAATGTGTATGTGTTTTGATGGTTGAGATTGTAATTTAGAAAATATGGTGTAATTTGCATCTCTTCCAAATCAATACAATAAAAACATTAAGTCTTTCCATATGATTGACACATAAGCTTTTTCAATGATTTTGGTGTTGACACCTCAATTAAAATCTCAGCCAATCAAATTAAAACATTAATACACATCACTTTTTTGAATAATTTGATTATTGATTTGATTATAGTGTAAAACATTAACATTTTTTTATTTTTTCTAATTAAGAGTTATCTCTTAGTTAATCTTTTAAGATTCTCACTAACTTCAATGTTGACTTGTTGAGAATAAAAAATATAGATCGTTCAATAATTTATAATTATACATTAGAAATACATTACAAAATACACTTTCGTTTTTTTCTTCATAATTATTAGTTTCAAATATGTGTCAAACGCGAGATTAGAATTTCAATTAATTCAAATTATGAAATGTAAAAAATATTTACAAATTTAGAAAGAGAAAAACATGGTGGTTGAAGAAGAAGAATTGAACCTAAAAACGTCGAAATCATACCACTGAGGAAACCGAAGCCGCGAGAACTTGTGAATATGAAGACGGCAGAGGAGAGTGAGAAAGAGAAAGAGAAAGAGGCAAGGCAGAGTAGGTGGATCAGAGAGTTGAAGCGGCATAGTTTATGAGTTATAATGGTGGAGTAAAAGTGAATGCGGTCTCACGAAGTCAGAGGATCAGGGAGTTTCTGAGATATGACAGTAGAATGGAAGTGAGTGCGGTCTCGAGAGGTCAACGATTCACCGTTACGGAAGGCATGCAGCAAGCGCATGTCAGAGGAGGCGATCAAATGGATTGTAGTTAACGGTGGTGATGAAGAAGAGGAAGAAGAGGATTTGTCTACGAACAAGAAATGAAAGAGTTCGCTTGAATTTTTGAAATTTTCTATGGTTTTCTTTTAATTCATGGTTTTATTTTTGTAAACCATAAGAAAGTGTTTCTCAAAGTATTGTGTTTTTGTTGACAGCTAAGATACCAGCTTATGATAAGTTATTGGGTAAAAGTTATTGGATGCGAAAGTAATAAATTAGGTTAAAAACAGTCAAATATGATAACAACCTCCAACATGCCGAAGTTACTGAAAATGAATGAATCAACAATGATCTAAAAAATGATAGAAGTTGGTTCACTAAAATCTAAAGTTAACAAAATTTTGATTCACGCTGTTTTTTTGTAGGTCAATGATAATTATGTATATGTTAAAAAAAATCAATTGGAGAGAAAATAACAGATTAGTAAAAAAGATTTTAAATGTTTTTGAAAAGATTTATCAAATAAAACATAATATTAAATTAATAAAACTATATATATATATATATAATCCCGCAGCGTAGCGTGGGTAACTAGCTAGCGTGTATAAATATACATGCGCATGATCAAATACTTAATTAAAAATCCAATAAGTAAAATGTTTCAGCTGTTGTGTTCAAATTGAAATTAGTCGGATTCGTCCCGATCACCTAGTTAAAAAAATGGTAATTCGACTATCATCTCTATAATATTATCTCTATAATCTTATTATATAAAGCTGGATCATTCGACGTGAGTGTGACACATAAAATAATTTTCAATCACTAGAGTGTGACATTTGTCACGATTGTTAATTTAGATCTTGACATGTGTCAAATTAATTAAAAAAATGTAAAAATGAATTAAAGTAAATATTAAAAAGGTTAAACTAAGAAAAGAAATTTTAGTAAAATGAATGAAAGTAAATATTAAAAAATGTTAAATTAAAAAAAAAGAAAAAAAAACCAATCTATATAAAAAGGAAACTTAGAATAATAATATAACCACGAAGCTAATAATATATCCACGACAATTAAAAAAAAAAACTTAGAACAAAAAAAACACTACCAAAACTCTATATTAAAAGGAAACATAAAAAAAAAATTAATAATATAACCACAACCAAAAAAATCTTATTGTATAAAGCTAGATCTCTCAACGTGTGTGAGCGTGACAAGTAGGATAATTCTCACTCACGAGATCGTAACATTTGTCATGGTTAATTTAGATTTTGACATGTGTCAATTTAATTAAAAAGGTAAAATGAATTCAAGTAAATATTACAAAAAGTTAAACTAAAAAAAAGACAATCTTAAAAAAGGAAAAAATAAGAATAAGTAAGGAAAACTTATAATTAAAGAAAGTGACAAAATGAAACTTAAAAGTACGAGATCTTGACATTTTTCATGGTTAATTTAGATCTTGCCATGAGTTAATTTAATTAAAAAGTAAAATGAATTAAAGTAAATATTAAAAAAAGTTAAACTAACAAAATAAAATATTAAAAAAAGAAAAACAAGAATAAGTAAGGAAAACTTATAATAAAAGAAAGTGAAAAAAGGAAACTTAAAAGTTTATAATCTACAACTACGACCAAACTTAAAATAGGAAAATATTATTATATAAAGCAGAATGTTTTAAGGTTGCTAACTCGCTTGATCGCAACACATGTCAAGTCAATTGATCAGATTCTAATATGTGTTAAAAAAACTTTCGAAATAAAATTTACTAAATTTAAAATTGATTCCTAATCTTAAAAGGTACGTAAAATTACTAAACAAAAATAAAAATAGAAAATGTAAATTGATACTAAAAGATAAATTTAATAAATAGAGGAAAAATCAAAATTTATAATGGAAAAATTTTAAAATCGATTAATAACCAAATAGTAAAAAACATAAAATTTTGGAAAGATTAATAATCGATCAATAATCATAAATGGTAAATTTACTTAACAAAAAGAAAAATATAAAAAAGGAAAACATAAAAATTTGAAAAAAATAATAATCGATTCATAATCCTAAAGGCAAAAGAGTGTTTTCATTCTTCTCAATATCGCTCATCCCACGCGCATACAACACAAAAGCATACCAGTTAGTAAGAAGTGTTCGTGTCTACCCAGTGGATATCACTTATGTAAACTCGATACCTCCGGTTTGGATGTCCGAACCATTCTAGGTCTCTAGGCTGTTGACAAAAAAAATATATATATATCCTAAAGGCAAAAGAGACTTAAAAAAAGAAAAAATATATACAAAATCTACATTTATCCTAAAAGGAAAAGTTAATAAAAAAAAAGTTAAAAAAAGGAAAAATAAATCTTAGTTTTTCTATTTAGATTAAGAAATCCTAAAAGAAAGAAAAAAATATTTCTTAGTTTTTCCATTTAGATTAGGTAAATAATCATAAAAAGAAATTAATTTTAATTTCTCACTTCTATATAAACCATAATTTGGAAGTATTTTAATTATACAAAAAAATTAAAAGTCCAATAATCGTATCTAAAGCTATTTACTACATATTTTCACCAAATTTTCTATTTCAAGGTATATATTTATTTCATAAAAAACTTTGTTTCTAAATTTATGTATTATATATTTTCACGGGTGATCTAATTTTGTTTTTTATTTTTCGTTTTTAATTTTTGTTTCACGGGTTATAAAATATTAATTTACAAACGGGTACTTATCTAGTATTATATAAGAAGACATTTTTAAAAATAAACTTTATTTTGTAAGTTATTACATAAAATACCATTACAAATAACAATTGAAATGAGAAATGATATAATTGTCTTTTACAATTAGTGAGAAAACTATAGAAAGTATTTATTTTGCATTAAAAATGTTATCTATTATATATTTTTAAATAATAATCAATCCATATATATATTCAAAGAAAACAATAATATTCGAAATTTTGATGTATTGTTCAGTATAGTTTATTATATTTTATTTGAATTTATATCAAAATAAAAGTTGTAAAATATTTTACTAATTTTATAAAAAAATTAGACATGAAAAATTGATTTTTATAAGAGTTTGTGAACTAATCACAAAACTAGAATCATTAAACGGTGTATAATAGAGTTATGTTTTCAAAATTATAGATTTTACGGGTTAGCCCGAAAGTCCACTGCAAAACGGGTTAACTAGACAAATTATTTAGTTTGACAATTCTATCTATAATCATGAGTTAGACATATTATAAAATTCAAATAAAATATTTTTTTTTTTAATTTTCAAAACAATTTTTTTTTAAAAAAACTTTATCCCATGCTAATTATAGCACGGATTAAGTCCTAGTTAATTTTAATCGATAATATATGATAATATTATTAAAAAAAAACACACAAAAAGGTCAATAGTATCGTGGTAAACTCTATTAGAGCATCCATGACACAAGTGTTGAAGAAGCCCATCAATGATACATGAGAAACCCACAATACAAGCACACAACACATGTAATTAGGTCATCCAAGCAAGTATTCATATATATAGTTTGCTATGAACATCAATAGTACTAACCTAGAGAATTGTCTCAAAACAACTCTCATTTCTTTTCTATTTTTATGAATCAATCAAAATTCTTTTAGCTTTTGGTGACAATCTAATTCTTCCTCTTTACTTTCTATTTATGCATTAGAATAAAGCTCTATGAACTATCTATTTTATCATTTCATTTTGTGTCTCAATAAGCTTTTTTAGAATTTGAATCTACTTGTTTTGGATTCTCCTACAAACTCCTTACCATACCCGTTAAGAATTAATGATCAAAGCCGTCATTTTTTCTTAACTAGTACTGATTTTAGAGACTATTTTTTCGGTTGAAATTCGAGTTAATTTACAAAATGGCAAAAATCGATGCACACAATCAATTAGTGAAATTTTACGATTATACTTTGATGTGCCAAAGTGGAGTGTCTTTAATGTAGACTAGGTGATTACCCGCGCATACACGCGGATTTTGTATTTAACACATTTTTAAAAAAATGTAAATTAATCTCGAACGAATTTTATATAATTTATTAATGACAACATGTTAATAACTTTAATTATTTTTTAATATTACGAATTATGATATACTAAACATACATAAAGTAAACAGTGAATTTTTCATTCATGTTCCGTTTTTCAAGTTATCTCATAACTGACTTTACATTACATGGTGTTGAAGAACCGTAAACCGGTAAAACAATCAAATGCATTTCTTATTTTTTACTACCATCAAATTTAATGCATTGCATAACAACTTACAGTAAAATCTTTTTTTTTGTGATTTTGTCAAATCATATTTTCTTGTTGCAAATATCAATCCCAATGTTTTTTTTTTTAAAATCAATCCCATTGTTCTCTTCGTTTAAAATGTGTTAAGTCTGAATTTTCTCGGATGATCAATTGCTAAATAAATACGTTTTTTTAGTATATTAAAAGTTGAATAATTTTGTTACACTATTTTGGAACATAGATTACAATATATTTGGATAAAAACATGATAACTGGCTCCGTCCAATATTTTTTTGTAAAAAAACAGTTATCATTGTGCGGTAACAATTTTTATTAGTGTATGAGAAATTATGAACTAATATGCATGCCTCATTTTTGTGTCGATCTTTATAGCATTTGAGATTTTTTTGTCTTCTTCTCATATTTTGGTATATGCCAAATTATTATTTTTTGTCGACCAATTCAAACATGTTGCAATAAATCAAACATTAAACATAATTATTTTGATTTTTGACCAAAACGAAAAAACATAATAATATCATTGAATCTCAAGTTCTCAACCATAGGATTATTTTTGACACAATCGAAGTTAAAAAAACAGGATTAGTAATCAGAATGGGAGACTATTTTCAAACCTTGATAAGTGAAGGCTCTGATATAACTTTTGATATTTAGCTTCTAATGTTCTCTTCTACACATACACACACACACAAAAATTGCTTCTCTTTCATCATATTAGTTCTGCCAAGTTAAAAGGAAAATGAATCAAAAATCATCATATTCCATAAAATCCCATCAAGACGAACTCCAACTAATTCAGTCCAAATGCTCATACGAAAAAAAAAAAGCTGGAAGCAGACTATAGCAAACCAGTACTCCGGGCACTACCAGCCAAAATAAACATTTGCATAAGGATAAAAATCTTGAGTATATAGACGGATACCTTTTTCTCCGATTTTCTCCCATGACGTCTCAAAAACTCCCCGTAAGAGTATTAACAAGTCCTCCTTGTTAAGAGGTACAACATAAAAAAAAAAAAATTAAGTTAATTTGAAGAATACAGAATACGTGCGACATAAAATAAAGTTGACATCATTAACAAGCATTCCTCTAGCATCCTCGTTAACGTTAAGAGCTACAACGCTAGAAAATTCCCATTGATAAACTCATTTAGAAGCTAACAGCATTTCCATAAGCTCATCTCAGCAAGAGCAAGCAAATACCGAAAAGTTTTGATCTTGCAATCAAGGAAAGTCCATGAATCTATGAAGCTAGAATTGAAATTATCTAACAATTTAGAAAAGTATGAATTACCCAAACGTATGAGGAAAAGAGTTAGTGTGAGGACCCACAAAACCTTCATCCGATAAGTTTTAACTAGAATAATTGTTGTTGTGAAGTTTCTATCTAAACGGTGTTTAGCATTTCAAGGAAAAAATGAGAAACTTTACCAAGACAGCAATGGTAATTTCTTAGGAGCTATTGAAATGATTGCAGAATTTGATTTGATAATCCAAGATCATATTAGACGCATTCAAAATCATGAAATCCATCATCATTATCTTGGTCATAATATTCAGAATGAATTTATTTCTCTTTTGGCTCATAATGTTCAACTTTCCATTGTAAAAGTCATTAAAGAGGCAAAATATTTTTCTGTCATTCTTGATTGTACACCGGATGTGAGCCACCAAGAGCAAATGACTCTAATAATAAGATGTGTGAATATATCAAATAAAAAAGTAAGAGTAGAAGAGTACTTTTTGGAGTTTCTAAAGGTAGATGACACATCCGGATTAGGACTATTTGAAAAATTGCTAGATGTTCTAAAGTCTCTTACTCTTGATGTTGATAATGTGAGGGGTCAAGGTTATGACAATGGTTCTAACATGAAAGGGAAACATCAAGGTGTTCAAAAACGATTGCTTGATATAAATCCAAAAGCTTTGTATATGCCATGTGCTTGTCATAGTCTTAATCTTGTGGTAAGTGATATGGCTCATTCATGTGTGAAAGCCATTTCTTTCTTTGGAATTTTGCAACGAATATATGCTTTATTTTCTAGTTCTACAAAGAGATGGAAGATTTTGCTTGACAATGTTCCCTATTTTACCGTAAAATCTTTATCTAATACTCGTTGGGAGAGTCGAATCAAAAGTGTTTAAGCTATTAGGTTTCAAGCTCCACAAGTAAGATTAGCTTTAGTAGAACTATATGAATCATGTGATGATGCTATGTCAAAAAGTGATGCTGAAAGTTTAATCATGGCATTTGATAATTTTGAATTTTTACTTGGTATGGTTATTTGGTATGAAATTTTGTTTGCTATTAATTCAGTGAGTAAGAGCTTACAATCTAAATATATTTGCATTGATAATGCTTTAAAACTATTGGAAGGTGTTATTTTGTTTTTTGAGAAGTATAGATATGAAGGGTTTAATTCTAGTTTGAGTATAGCTCAAAATATTGCTCGTGATATGGACGTTGATCCGATCTTTCCAAATAAACGTCGTGTCTTTAGAAAAAAACAGTTTGGTGAAACTGATTTTGGTGAAGAAATACAATCAAGTGAAGGTGCTTTTAGATTTAACTACTTTTTAGTTGTGGTTGATATGGCAATAACTTCTGTTAATAACAGATTTGATCAAATGAAGAATTTTAAAAATGTCTTTGAGTTTTTATTTGATTCAATAAAATTAAAGGCATTAGATGAAAGTGAACTACGAGAACATTGCACTCATTTTCACAAAACGTTTTCTCATGGTAGTTCTTCGGATGTTGATCCTAATGATCTTTATTCTGAATTGAGAATGTTGCAAACGACTTTACCCAACGAACTTATCAAACCTAGTGAAGTTCTTGAATTTGTTGAAAATGTGGGTTGTTATCAAAATGTTTCAGTTGCGTATCGACTTCTTTTGACTACACATGTGACTGTGGCCTATTAAAGTTGTTGAAGAATTATTTAAGATCTTCGATGTCTCAAGAAAGATTGAATGGTTTAGCTATTTTATGCATCGAAAAGGACATATTAGAAAGCATTAATTTTGAAACTGTTATTCATGATTTTGCATCGAGTAAAGCTCGCAAAAACCGTTTTTTATGATTGTCTTTATCTTCTTAAAATGACTATTTGCTACTTTTTCAGATTCGGAGGATATACGTTACGGTGAGGTGGTCTTTGTGTGAACAAATGATTGCAAGAAGAGCTTGGAAAAAAGAAGGAATAGCACAATGAAGAACTTGATTATCTGTCGCTATATTTTGCTTGTTCTTGATAAACAATAGTGTTTTTTTGTATTGGAATAAACGGTATTTTTTATGGTTAATGATATGTTAGGGGTCTATTTTTAAATTTTGCCCCAGGGTCTACAAAATGTTTAAGCCGGCCCTGCCGATAACAACTATGTTTCTTCCTCTTTTACATTTCCCAGATTTTTGTCTACAATCTATCTCCTGCAAGTTCATAAACTCAAATACAATCAAGAAATCGTTGTAAATTCCCATTTCTAATCCAAATTCGACAAAGCCATAAAAGGGAAATTATAAATTTCAAACCACATTCCATGAGTGGAATAATATGTAAATGTATAACCAGGTCATTTGAAACGCGTACCTAAACCCAAAAGAACCAAAAAAATTATTTGAATTTACATTCTCATCTACATAAATATAATGGTAGTTACTCAATTAATAATTGCGCTGAAGATTTGGAGAAAAGATAAGCTTACAAGCTCGGAATGCCGTTATGCAAAGATCATTGTAGCGAAGGACTTTCGTTAAAGCACCCTGAGACAACTACCAATCAAAATTCCCATAGCGAATCAGGCTTTAACTATTTAAGACGTTGCGAAAGATATTAAATCCAGAAGAAAGAAACACACAAATGCCAAAGAGCAATAGCTCACCCACACGAAAATTGACTTCCGGATGTAGTGGTCTTAATCGTGGCCGCATGATCGAAATCTGGAACAACAATTGCATGTTTTGACAAGGCACCTTATAATCGCAGATGCAATGTGAGTCTGATTTCTGTAACTGTTGGGCCCAAATTTCGTACTCAAGACCCAGCCCAAGTAAACGGGCTCGACGATGAAGGCTCGGCCCACGACGAGGCCTCATGAAACTATTTACAAGCTGGAGTAGGCGAGGTCGCGAGATCGAACAAGTCAACCAGCTGAAGAACCGAACACAGGAAAAGAAAGCGAGCTCGCAGGGAGGCATGAGCATGCACTTAACCAAGATTCAAAGCTGGTCAAACACATTTATTTTATTTTAAAGGCAAAAGATTACAAAATTAATTATGTAGTTAATTAGGCAGTTACGATTTTTCAGTTGGTATAAGTTTTGAATATGAAACTCATTGTAAGGGACCGAATTCTTGGCAAACAAAGCAATATACAACTTTTCACTTGAAATCTTCTAAGTTAATTTCAAGAACATACAATCTGAAAAGCCAATGATTGAGGTTGTGAGATTCTGCTGTCACAGTAGAGACTGAAAATTACTTGATTTTATTACATTCAAGAAAGAGACATCAGACACAGGGGCGTGGTGGTAGTGGATGTCTTCATCGTGTTGATGATTCCGAAAGTTTTATTTTCTTAAGGATTGCGACAGTCTAACGGAGATGAACGGAAGGTGGAGGCCAATCCCGAACCGAAAAGGAAAAGAGAAGTTGGAACGGCTGGTGGTGATGGCTCTTAAGTAGCCGGTGGTGAGGAGATAAACCCTAATTAAATGAGTCGAACATATTTTGTCAACGACTGAGAGAGGGAAGCCCAATCAACTGGATACGTGTCATTTTTTCAAATGATGACGTGGCGCATTGCTGAAGAGTGCTCACCAACTTTTATGATGAAGTCTATTGTGATGTGGTCCTGATGGATGCTTGTCACTTGTTACTAGGATGTCCTTGGGAGTTTGATCGAAAGGTTCATCATAATGGTTTTCTCAAACACTTACAGTTTTTTAAAAAAAAATTGAAGCTTCACGTTGAAACCTTCTCTTCCTTTGATCACACCAGCAGCAATAGCGCCTATCTTGTTGTTACAACGCACACCGTTTGAAGAGGAAATGCGTGAGGAGGGATTCATGGTTATGCTCCTTACCACATCGGCACCTAATAACACGATAAAAGATGTTCCTTCAGCCTGTAGGGACATTACTCATGAGTTCTCCGATGTTTTTCCTGATGATCTTCCACATAGATCCCCCCCCCCCCGGATTGATTTAGTTCCTGATGCTTTGCTTCCACATCGACCTCATTACCGGATGAGTCCTAGTGAGCATGAAGAGCTTCGTCGACAGGTCGAATAACTACTTTCTAAAGGGTTTTTGCGCAAGAGTTTGAGTCCGTGAGCGGTTCCTGCTTTGCTTATTCCAAAGAATGATGGATCTTGGCGTATGTGTGTTGACAGTCATGCGATTAATAAGATCACGATACATTATCGCTTTTCCATTTCAACATTAGATGATTTGTTTGATCAAATTGGTACTGCAACTGTGTTCTCTAAGCTGGATTTGAAGAGTGGATATCATCAGATTCGTATACGACCAGGTGATGAATGGAAAACTGCTTTTAAGATTCGGGAAGGAATTTTTGAATGGCTGGTCATGCCTTTTGGTTTTTCAAATTCCCCTAGCACTTTTATGCGTGTGATGAATCAAACATTGCGACCATTCATTGGTAAATCGGTGGTTAATTATTTTGATGACATCTTGATCTTTAGTTTGACGCTTGAATCCCATTTAGTTCACTTGCGTGAAGTCCTTGATGTACTTCGGCGTTACAAGCTCTTTGCGACGTTGAAAAAGTGTGAGTTTGGATCTCCCGAAGTTTAGTTTCTTGGTTATATTGTTTTAGCTAGCAGTTTGGCTGTCAATCCAAACAAAGTTGCCGCCATTAGCTCGTAGCCACTTCCTAAGACACTCACGGAAACTCGCATTTTTCATGGTTTGGCATCTTTTTTCGCTGCTTTGTTCCACCATTCAACAGTCTTATGGCTCCAATAACAGATTGCATGCGAGATGGTACATTTATTTGGACTCTAGCAGCATCTAAGGCAATCAATTTGATCAAAGAGAAACGGAGTTCAACACCCATTCTAGCTCTCTCCGACTTCACCTTGGTATTTGAATTACATTGTGACGCTTTGAAGCTAGGAATTGGAGATGTGCTTAGTCAACGTAATCGGACTGTCCCGTTTTATAGTGAAAAACTTGCGGGTGCTAGACTTCGTTATAGCACGTACGATCTTGAGTTTTACACAATCATACATGCACTTAAACATTGGCGTCACTACTTATTTCACAAGGAATTCATCTTATGTATGGATCATGATGCGCTTAAGTGTATTGGCAATCAATATAAAGGTTTTGCAACGCACACCTCGTGGATCGCTTATCTCCAGCAATT
Source organism: Eutrema yunnanense (assembly GCA_002933935.1). NCBI lineage: Eukaryota > Viridiplantae > Streptophyta > Magnoliopsida > Brassicales > Brassicaceae > Eutrema > Eutrema yunnanense. Next base: position 100,554 of record PKML01012562.1, on the reverse strand, counting down.
CACGTTTGTCGTTAAACATACATCGGGTGTTAGTAATCGCGTAGCTGGTGCGTTAAATCGATGACATTCATTGCTTGCAGTCTTACATGTCTTGGTTCCTGGATTCAGTTCTTTTGTAAACCTTTATGCTTCAGATCCCTTCTTTGGTCCCATTTGGTCAGCCACCGAGACCAGTTCTTCAATGACGTTTGTTTGTCATAATGGATTCTTGTTTCGCGATGCTAGATTGTGCATTCCTGCAGCCTTCGGCTAAAGCTCATTTATGAACTTCATAATGAAGGTCACATTGGTCGAGATAGGACTTTACATTTGGTCTCTACCTCTTTTGTTGGCCTTCTCTTTGACGACGAGATGTCGAGCATTTTGTGGAGAGATGTGTCATTTGTTAAACATCGAAGGGTCTGGCAAATAATGTGAGCTTGTATCTTCCTCTTCCCATTCTAGCGCAGCCTTGGATGGATATAAGTATGAATTTTGTGATGGGGCTTCCACGTACTCAAAAGGGCTTTGATTCTATCTTTGTTGTCGTCAATCGCTTCTCTAAGATGGTGCATTTTATTCCTTGTAAACGCACCATAAATGCGGTTCAAGTCGCGAACCTATTCTTCCGTGAGATTTATATATTACATTAGCTCCCTTCGTCCATTGTATATGATTGTGATTCTCGTTTCTTGGGGCACTTTTGGCGTTCTTTATGGAAGTTGCTTGATACTAACCTTGACATGAGTTCAGCCTATCATCCTCAAATCGATGGTCAGGCGGAGGTTATCGATCATTAGGTAATCTCTTATGTTGTTTGGTGGATGATTCTATCAAGAGTTGGGATTCTAAACTTCCACAAGCCGAGTTCGAGCATAATCATGCTATGAATCGTAGTTCGGGATTTAGTCATTTTCAAGTGATTTTCGGGTTTGTTCCTCGCAAGCCGGTTGATTTTTCCACTCTTCCTGACCGTACACGTCTTCATAGTGATGTTGCAACATTAATGGAGAATGTCGTGAAGACTCATGAGCTGGTGCAAGAAAAACGCATAGTGGCGGCCTCTAAATTCAAGACTATGGATGATGCTAACTAAATATCATATGCAAGCCCATGCTTACAAAAATTTGAAGGCAAAGAAAATTGGACCATTTGAAGTGTTGGAACATATATATGATAATGCCTACCGTCTACGCCTTTCTCCTGATTTGCGTACTTCATATGTTTTTAACGTCATATACTTATCTTGTTATCTTCATGCAGATACTATTGCCGATTAGGGGACGAATCTTTTTCACCCCGTGAGTCATGATGCACCATCCTAATGTCTTGAGCAAGCTACAACTTTACGTTTCCTTTACAACTTCTCTGTCTTTAGGCATATTTCCTTTTAATTACGTTTCTCTAGATTCAAAGGGAAGTCGTTTGTGATCGACCTAATAGCTAGCTCTATATAAGTTATTGTCGTTTTTACTTAGAGGGGGGATATTTGAAGTTTAATGAACGAGAGTTTTCTCAAATTTCTAGCTTTTGAGTTCTTGCAATTCATTCGATAAGAAGCATGTCCCGAACAATTTCTTTGGTCGAGCTGATTTGCGTTCGTACGCTGCGCCACCAAGTATAGCCTTGTTTGACTCAAAGGGTCGTACCTACCAAAAATATGAATAACACGTGACAACATGTAATTCGTCCACGTAGAAAGATCTATATATATATATATATCCCAAAGAGTATGATACATCAATTGCAATTCATAATCATATGCCATACTTTTTATTTTTTTCTAAATTTATTTTGTTATCTCTAATTAATTTTTTTTTTTTAAATTTCTTCTATTTTTTTTTCTAACTTTTTTACTAATTCACATAATTTAATTAATAATCAATAAAAATTGTTCAATACATGTGTCATTTATAAACATTGGCCACTTAAAAACTCCAACACAATCTAGTATTTGTTTCTCTTTATCCACATCTGTATAAATTTATATGACTACATTAATTTCATGTGTATATGTCCTAAATGAGATACTCTATTTCAAGGAATAACATACACTTTAATTGGATTTTATTTCGATTTAAATAAAAAAATTGCTTTAAAATAAATGAGTCATTTTGTACTATTATGGGTCATTTTCATTTAGACTAAAGGCAATTAGGTAGATGACAATACTTGGTAGAGAAATTAGATAAATGAAAATTATCAAAAAATCATGCAAATAAATGACTATAAGACGAATTTTATAAATAGTTGCTTTGATTTTAATGTTCATTTAACTGTTATGAAATGCATGATGTTTTTTGGTAGCATGTTAATTTTTAAACACCTTATTTATTTTTTAATGTGAATGCCTTATTTTTCACATGACTCTCTAACAAAATTAAACCATAATCCCAAATCATAAATCCTAACTTTCATTGAATAAATTAGATATCCACATAAAAAGATAACATGTTAAACATGTTAGAGGAGAAAATACATTAACTAAATTTCTATTACCACAATAATATACCAACTAAATTTATATTACCGTAATAATACACCAACTAAATTTATATTACCATACTAATACATTATCTAAATTTCTATTACCACAATAATACATTAAGTAAATTTTGATATATAGCATTTTAAAACACTAACTTTTTGCATACCGAAAACAATGCACCAATACACTAACTTTTTGCATACCCATACCCAATGATTTGTAAGAAGCCCTCTGACACAAAATTATTCTCAAGGTTTTTTCGCACAAAGCTCTTCTCAAAATCCTAGATCACAACGTTTTTCTAATAGTGTCGCAGATAGTGTCTAATGTCTATCGTGCTCTAACCTAAAATGGATGGACGATTAGGAGTCCGTGAATTAAAATGCAAAAAAAAAATAGTTGGTTCATGGTACGCAAAAAAAATTGGATTTTTAAATTGGTAATAAAATTAATTGGTAGGTTTATTATTATAGAATGTTCTCTTATATAAAATGTAAAATGTTCCAAACATATCCCAAAAGTAGTCAAATAAGCATATCTTATTTGCATTATTGTTTCATTAATTGTCATGCAACTTTTGTCATTGGATTCAAATACTCTTTAAATGAAAGTATCAAAATTGATTGCATAGATTTCTTAACTTTTCTTTTCATGGCCTTTATTTGGTGTATATATATATATATATATACATATAATTATCTATGAACCTAAAGAACAAAAAGCACTTCAAAACGTTTTCTATACTTTTAGTCATAATCAATTGGATGATGATGAGTTTTGTGCTTGGCATTCTAGTCATAGCGGCAATAGTCACCGGAGAAGAGTTTTCCAATACTCATGATGCTAAAATAGATCAACTCTTGAAGAAACTCAACAAACCTGCTCTTAAATCCATCAAAGTTAATTAAATTTATGGGTTTACACTATAATTAGTACACTTAGATACATTGTTAATCATTTGTGGTAGCTTTTAATTCTTAGTTGTGTACGTTTTGTAATCTTTGTGTAGAGTCCAGATGGAGATATAATAGATTGTGTTCATATGAAGAATCATCCAATTTATGATCATCCTTTATTCAAAAACCACACTATTCAGGTTTGAAAACCTTTTTAGTTTTTTTTTTATATGTTATTATTACTCTTTCTTAACATAAAATTCTAGATTTTCATTTACAGTAATCCTGAAACATAATTTGATAATACTTGTGATAGATTTAACAATTGTAGACAATCTTTCTCAAAAATAGCGCTTGGCTCAAATTCGGATCATTAACACTAGAACAAGACCGTTATATATCGTTCATCTAACTATGTTTAGGTTATTATTTCTTATGTATAAACCTGTTATATTTTTTGTAACATTAATGTGTTGCAGCTGAAACCAAGTTCTTACCCAGATGGATGGAATAGCGAATCTCCAGCCATGAAAAAACAGAGTATAGTGACTCAAATATGGACAATCAACGGAAAATGCCCGAAAAATAGTATTCCGATCAGAAGAACAAAAAAAGAAGATATTTTACGAGCAAAATCGATTGAAAGATATGGGAAAAAAGATCCTAACAACTGTAGGACCAAAAATTCGCACAATAACATGATATCGATTTAATCACGAATATATAAATAAACGTTAAGGAAAGACGAGTTTAAAACGATATAAAAACGACGAAATTAAAACGAAACAATGGAGGCGAGAGAACTCTCTTTCCTTAACTCAAAGAATCTCCCGTAGTGCGACAGTATAATATTTGATTCATGAGTCCCAGGATACAACCATTGAATCCGTTATTGCGAACACTCGATAACGGATCTGTCGAACTAAATACTACGATATACTCTCGAGACACTTACTTGAAAAGAAGCGAGAGATTGCTAGAAACTTTCTTCTTTCTTTGCTTTTAGAAAAACTTGTGAAAGTGAGTTTTTTGTTGTGTCTTATGAATGAGACTAGAGGCATGAATATATAGCCAGAGAAAGGAGGTCTAATTCCCCAAAGTTTCCGATGTGGGATAAAACACTTTACTCTTTAACCATTAAGCAAATAAGTTTAGGCTCATTTCTCATTCACATTCATTCAATTTAATAAGCCCATTGGCTTTATTAAAAAATTGATCCAACAATCCTCCACATGAATAGAAATGATTCTAAACATACGAAGACTCTACTGACTAGACTTACTAGACTCACTAGACTGACTAGACATACGGACTTTTCGAGAGTATAAACGAAAATTCACTGTGTGTGAGAAGGTAGCATTTTTCAGCTTTTAACCACTCATTGTTAATAACTGTCGGGTTTACTCGGCTAGGAGGTGAACATGATGTCTTGAACCACCCAGATTTTGATGTAAACCGAGACAACATCTATAACCCAGCTTCATTTTTTGTAGAACTTAGTTCTCTATTGTGTTCATTTTGGCCTTGAACATTCCTGGTTTTTCGTGAGTGAACTTGGAGAATATAGCCTCTCTTTCATTCTCCTAGAAACGGCCCTCATTTCACACTCACAAGGTGATCTGCCATCAGCTTTCTTTAAAAAAGTATCATGTCATACTCCACTAGTGTAAAGCTATGGAATCATTAAAAGCCAACGCTTAACCTTAATATTCACAGGTAACACTGTTTTATCATCCTAGGAACTGGGTAGAGACATAGTCTCACAGTGCTCAATTTCGAATCAGCTCAACTTTGTTTTCCCTTTGAACCTAGATCTTGGGATCTCCAGTCACATAGGTGGGGTGTCCGTCAAACGTCATCTTTGTCGATAGGCTTTAAACTCATTCCTTTTGATGATTTTACAATTTGATCTCGCGGCAAACTTTTGGTGAACGGATCCTCTAAGTTATCAGCCGACTTGATGTAATCTATCGTAAGTACACTAGTGGAGATCAATTGTCTAATGGTCTTATGTCGTCTTCTTATGTGAAGAGAATTACCATTATATAAGTTACTCAGTGCCCGATAAATAGCCGACTGACTATCACAATGTACACGTAATGCTGGCACTGGTTTTTATCCTACATCGGGATATCTTCCAGAAAGTTCTGAAGCCATTCTGCTTCCTCTGCAGCTTTATCTAAAGCTATGAACTCAGATTCCGTGGTCGATCTGGCGAATAGAGTTTGTTTGGAAGATTTCCAAGACTCTGCTGCACCACCAAGCGTAAAGACATATCCACTCGGGGATTTTGAGTTTTTGGAGTCGAAAATCCAGTTGGCATCACTGTATCCTTCCAAAACTACTGGTTCTTTACCATAGTGCATCTCATAAATTTTAGTATGACGTACATAGTCCAATACTCTTGTTATGGCTTTCCAGTGTTTATGTCTTGGATTACTAGTGTAGCGACTCAGTACATTAACTGTGTGCGCTAAATCGGGTTTAATACAATTCGTTAAGTACATCAAACTTCCGATTACACGTGCATACTCCACTTGTGACACTGCTTCACCTAAATTTTTCGTTAGGTGAAGACTAGAGTCTACGGGAGTTTTTTTTGCAATCCCACTTGAGTAGATTTTGAATCTATCAAGTATCTTTTCAGCATAATGAGCTTGAGACAAGATTTTTCCATCGGAAGTTCTAGTGATCTTAATCCCTAGAATGACATCCGCTAGTCCCATATCTTTCATATCAAACTTGCTACTTAGCATGTTCTTATTCTGACTGATCATGTTTTTATTGCCACCAATAATGAGCATGTCATCATCGTACAAACAGAGCAAAACGTATCCGTACGGAGTACTTTTGATGTATATGCACTTATCATATTCATTAATGCTAAAACCATTTGACATCATTATGTTGTCAGATTTTTCATGTCATTATTTTAAATCTTGTTTAGGTCCATACCATCGGATTCCCCCCCTCCCACTTCGTGATATTCAACATCGGATTGATTTAGTTCCGGATGCTTTGCTTCCACATCGACCTCATTACCCGATGAGTCCTAGTGAGCATGAAGAGCTTCGTCGACACGTCAAAGAACTACTTTTTAAAGGGTTTGTGCGCGAGAGTTTGAGTCCGTGAGCGGTTCCTGCTTTGCTTATTCCAAAGAAGGATGGATCTTGGCGTATGTGTTGACAGATGTGCGATTAATAAGATCACAGTACATTATCACTTTCCCATTTCAAAATATTAGATTATTTGTTTGATCAAATTGGTGTTGCAACTGTGTTCTCTAATCTAGGGTTGTCATTTATCTTATTCTTATATGTGTATATACGTATACAGTATGCAGAGCTTAAAGTAAATGGAAAGTTTCATGGATCCCATGGGACTATAAACGTGTGGAAGCCTTATGTACAAACGCCAAAAGAATTTAGCCTAGCACAAAGTTGGCTTGTTGCAGGCCCTTATCATGAAATTAACACCATCGAATTTGGTTGGCAGGTCTTAGTATTTTCTTGCAGCTGCATCCTTATAAATAATTATATTCGTATTTTCTAATATTTTTCAATTTCCCATTGTTACTAATTATAGGTGTACCAAAGTACTTATGGTGATGACAACCCTAGATTCTTTATTTACTGGACTGAGTTAATTGTTATGATTTTTGTTTTTTTCGCTATATTTCAACATATGTATTTATAAAAGACTTTTTGTGTGTTGTTTGGTAACATGGAACCAGGCGGATGGGTACCAAGATTCAGGCTGCTACAATCTTGATTGTCCAGGTTTTGTTCCTGTCAACCAAGGATTTGCCTTAGGTGGAGTCATTAGAAACGCTTCCACCTTGGATGGTCCACAACATCATATTCCCACAACTATATGGAAGGTCGATATGACTATCTTTCACCATATAACTTCAACAAATATACTCTCTTATGGTATTTTAAATCTAAGAATTAATGTGTTATATTATTATAGGACCCTCATTCAGGGAATTGGTGGTTGAAACTTAATTATCATCTAATTGTCGGATATTGGCCTTCTACATTGTTCAACCATCTACGAACTGGTGCAACTGAAATTCAATGGGGAGGTGAAATATTAAATTATAAGGATGATTCACAACACACAACGACGAAATGGGGAGTGGGCGTTTTGCATCGGAGGGATATCAAAAGGCTAGTTATTTCAGAAATCTTGAGATATTTGATGAATATGATATCAGAAAACCGATACAAGGAGGTTATCCTTCCGTGACGAAAGAGAGTTGTTACAATCTCATATCTGGCTATGATTTGGTATGGGGGAACTACTTCTTTTATGGAGGTCCTGGGCGAAATCAAAATTGTACATGATTACATATAAACATGATGTAAATGTAATTATGCCGTATAAGAGTCATGTATATCATTTACCACCGTCATATAGTGATGGCAAATAAAATTTAAGAGATCATTTCAATCTTATGACCATATACAGTGCAATCCAAAATCTTCAAGTGAGTTTAAAAGGGTTTACGAGATTGAGTATTTTGATTTATTTAAAAAACTAATCAACAACTTCTATGTTATGTATATTTTATAAAGGTACATACCTTAATTGATTATAAATTTAGTCCTCCATAATAATATGAAATTAAAAACTGAGTTTTGTCTCAACAACTACATATACGAAATAAATGTATGTGATCGTGCATTTAATTACACAAGTTTTAACTTTTAAGCAATATCAAGTTTAAGCAATATCAAGTTTTGAGTCACATATACGAAATAAATGCTGTCGTTTGCTCCGCGTCTTTATCGGGCTCGGGGAATGAGCTCGGAGAGTGAACTCGGAAGTCAGCTCTGGGAGTGAGCTCCGGGAGTAAAGATTCTTCTGTTAGCCGTTAAGTCAATGACGGGACGTCAGTAACAGCTAACGGCGGAGGCCCCGGTATAAGAGCTGGAATATACTCCGTTGTAGAGTAACGTGAGGTGTATTCTCTTGTAATCGTTTCTAGAGAGAGTGTAGAGCCATTTGTAACAAGAGAGATTGCGTTGTACTCCGTATTTCTCCGGTGGTGTAGTGGATTTTCCGGGAAAGGTCTCGGCGTGAGTAGGCTGCCATCACACCGGTGGTGGAGGGTTAACACGTTAATTTTTAGTGTCTTTACTTTTCCGCAAGTTTCGTTTTTCGTTTCCATTCTCAAATTCGTTACGAAGACAAATACGATCGAATCGCATCCGTAAGACTATCAGAGTTGAATCGGAGCCGGTTTCACAACAAGTGGTATCAGAGCCAGTTTTAGGCTCAATGATTCGCCGCGTTGAGTCTAGCCGATAATGTTCTCCGAAAGGTCATCAAGGAGAAAACCGCATCTGGTATGCTCTCCAAGTCTCTCACCAGTAGAATTCATCGTACGCAGAAACTGTTTGGTTTTAAGATGCATCCTGGTCTCTCGTTAGAAAGGAAATGTAGATGAGAATGTGATGTTTTTTGTAGTAACTTTGTGGCTTTGGTTCTAAGTCTTTTCTTCACTTGATTGTTTCTAATTTTTACTATATTTCCATTTCTAATGTTCGTTGCTTATGGATGCTTTACTCTCTACGACATTGATCTTGTTAACCATATTGAGATTGTGATGTTTCTTTATGTGTTGGGAACTTGATAGATCAGTAAAGATTATATATGGAATTGAGTACAGCAACAAACAATCAACTACCAAATATATGTACAATTTCATTTGTGAAGAAACAACATGATCAAGTAACTGCAGTATTTGCTGAGCGCACGAAGCCAATCAACTGCTTGCCCGTTTTCTCGAAGTGCAAGCTACTAGACTCATTCCGCTGAACAATCCAGCTCGTGAACTGAAATACCCTGACCAGCTTCTACTGCCGGACGCAATGCTTGGTGCCATGTTCTGGCTGTTCAAGTGAGGGAGTTCGATTCCGTTTTCTTGCAAGCCTCCTTCAACAGCATCATTGCTTGCTTCTGGATGATGTTCTGGTTCTACGGTGTCTGCGTTCACCAAAAGCGTAGGCCTAACCGTTCTTAACCAGTTTGCGCAACCGCCCAACACTCCTCTACACTTCTTGATTTTCACTTTGGTTAAACCGGGGCATCCGTTAGCAAGATTCTCGATCCCCAGATCGGAAATAGGACAGTTCTTGATACACAATTTCCTTAAAGTCGGGCATTTCGCGGCAATGCAAGAAAGCTCAGGATCACCAAACGTATCACAACAGCAAAGTGCCAATCTTTCAAGATTCTGACATTTCGCAGCCAACATTCCTAAACTTAGCATTGTCGGATTCACCGCAATGAGAACCAATTCCTGTAACTTGGAGCAAAACTTAGCCACAGCAACGAGCCCTTCGTCCCCAATCAAATTCGCTTTACATCCATCAATATGAAGCTTTCGCAAACGCTTACACTTCTCTGCAATCGCAGTTAATCCGAAATTCGTGCATTCAAGTGTCTTCACAAGGTGCAAAATCTCGAGGCTTGAGCAATTAGAGATTGCAGCTAAAGCTAGATCACTCACTTGCATCCGTTCAAGATGTATCTCCACTATGCCATGATCCTTAACCGCCATATCTTGAAGAAGCTTGTCCCAGTCGCCGGAACATCTGAAAAGCTTCAAAGATCTGAGATTCTTTGCGCCGACGATCACCGGACCGAAGCATTGGCCGTTGTAAACCTCCTTCAAGCAGATCGACTTAAGAGAAGAAGCCGCCGCGCCTGGCCCCATCGATTCCGGAGCTATGTCGGTGAATCCACGGAGACGCTTGACCGATAACTCCTCGAGAACCGAGCAATGATCAAGCACAGCCTTCACACCTTTAGCTCCAAAATCACAAGATCCACAAGAGAAGATCCTCAAATCCTTGCAATTCTCAGCGAAAGCAGCCATTCCAGCATCGGTTAGCCCACGGCAAGCTCTCAGCTTGAGTCTCTTCAGATTCCGACACCGGAGAGAGATCTTAACGAGCGCTTCGTCGCCGATGCTCAAAGATCTACGGTCGCATTTCAACGAAAGCTTCGTAACGGAATCGAATCGAGAGAAGAGGGAAGGGATCGAAGTAAACAGATCTGCGCGAGCGTGGAGAGAGAGACGGTAACGATTCTGTCCTTCAACGATCATCCACCGTCGACAAACGAGAGCACATCTCTTCCGATTACCGGAGTTCAAAAACTGAAACACTAACGCCAAGCACTCGTCGGGTAAACACGATGTGTGATCCGGTGAAACCTCGGGTTCGTCAGGTTCGATCGGAAATCTCGAAGAAAACGATTTGGTTCTCCGTCGATTGAGGATGGAATTGCCGGCGGCGGATGTTGATTGGCCCATCCACGAAAAGTCTCCGGTCGTCTACGGCGGAGAAGAGAATTTTTCGGTTTTGGGATTTTTCGGTTTGTGGGAGGAGCGTCGGTTTAAAGGTAAGGTTGGGAATTAGTTCGAGGGAAGCTGTTGCTTACCGTTTCCATTAGATTTTGAGTCGAATTGTGTTTTGTTTTTGTTTCGGTTATTTCTGTTTGGGTTTGTCAACATTTTTGGTTATAATATGGTTTTTCATCTGTTTTAACAAATACTTCCACCGTTTCAAAAATAATGTCATTCTGACAATTTTCACACAAATTAAGAAAACTAATAATAATTCTATTTTACCCTTTATTAATACACTAAAAAAAATTCTCTTTCTAATTAATATATTAAAACACTATGATTAAAACTGGATTTTTAATAAAAAATTTGTATTGAAAATACAAAATAACAATTTTTATGTAACAAAACAAAAATGCTAGAATGACATTTGTTTTGAAACGGAGAGAGTATGGTTCTTCTTTGTTGGTGTACTTGCAAATTTTTACAGCCACTTGAGAGGGAAAAATGGGCTGGGATAGGATTGTTACAGCCATGAAACCAAAATGGTTGTTAAAAATTACATTGTTAATATGGGATATACCCATTTTATCATTAATGGAATGTAGGTTAAATTTGCCATTTTTTTTTCTGCCTCTCAATCGCGTTTTCTTCATTTTGTCAGCAACAAAAGATTTTTATGGTATCAAGCTTGGTTAATTGTTACTTTGTTCGTTTTGGATATCGCTGGCCATAGTGATCAACGGTAGCAATCAGCGATATGCTTAGTTGTTCGTTTTGGAGTTGTTAGCGACCACCAATTACGGACAATGATAAAAAAAAAAGTGTTCATTTCGTAGTCGTTGGTTCAATGATAGGTTTTAACCACTAGTGACTAAAAAATTTAGTCGCTGTAAAATTTAGCATTTTAAAATTTCAGCGATAACATCTTATTCATATTGTAGTCGTTGGTTCCATAAGAATTATTCAGAGATTTGGAAACAAGTTTGGGACCTTATGTTCCCTTTTCGTGCTATGAAATTATAGAGGCTAAGAAAGAGGTTTTTAGTGATTTGGATTTATGACATTTCCTGATATCTTATGTGAACATATGTGTTTTGGTTTCAACAAGTAGGTAATGATTAACCAAGACTTTATTTAGGGGAATCAAAGAGGGAAAATGTTCCTTAGAGAGTTGTTCCATAGTCTGCCAATCAAAGCTTCTTGTTCGCCATCACGTTCATGTGTTTCAATAGTACCGGTAAAGTTTGTGTACCCGTTTTTACTGTTATACTTTGATGGGCTTTCAGATGATTCGCCAAATAGGTTATAATGTTGTTGTATGTTAGCTCTTTGACAGCATTGTTCCATAGAGCAGAAGATAAGAACTCGATCTGAGTATGGTGATTTATCGAGTTTTCTCTTCCACAAGAGAGAACACACGAGCTTCTGGATTTCTAAGAAGCAGATATCTGAAAACGTGGCGATATTTCCTCTCGCGTAGTTGATAGCTTGTTCGGAGTTTTCGTCTCGAGCTATTTCCGGGAAATGTAAGTTGTGGAGCTTCATCTCAAGATCAAACATTGCTTGCTTGAGTTTGAGTCTGCCCAGTTAAGAGCTAGTTCAAGCTCTCTCCTCTTCATGGCTTCTAGTATCTCATACATATCCACGAAAGATTGTCTGGTGGAACATTCGAATTTTGCGGTTTCAGCAACGAAACAGTCACCCATGTCGAACATTTATTAACGGTAGAAAAAAGTTGGCGATTATATGGATTCAGTTATTTCTCAGCAGCTTCAAGTTGAATGATTGGAGTAATCGCCATGAACATATTCTTCACATCAACGAGGATAGATCTATGATATGTTGGTGCCCCATTTATTATGCTCAACGCCTTCTCGATTTCATATCCATATTATAACAAATCTAGGAATATTGAACAAGTAACTTTAAGTGTTAAACATTTATTAGAAACTTGCAGCCATTAATCCATCCTTATCAAACCCAAGACATCCTACTTCATTCTAACAGCACAAGTTCCAGATACAAGTCTAAACCATCCAGCAAGCTCAATCTATCAAATGGCAATGTTTTTTTTTTAGTTGTTCTCTCACGAATAAGAGTACAAAGACATTACCGTAAATAAACAGATGCACTTTCCTTTGGTTGTGATTTCTTGATAGAACTAGGCTCCGTGAAATCTAAAATTCATAGCTTCGCCTCTGTTGCTGTAGCCTTTGCAGTGATAAGATCATCCACCCGATGGCTTCACTTTCCCGAAAATGCTCGAATCTCAGACTAGATGAGTTTAAAGAATATACCCACGCTGGCTGTAAATGAGATTGTTTTCTTCCTTACAGAACATTGCATATAATCAACAATCAGTTGGGATTCTCCTACTTATGTGCTTGTCATGTGTCTTCCGCTAAAAGAAAACTGTAGCTTTAATTTTGGTCGTCATGGAAGAATGAGATTTGGCAGAGCTTTTTCTTTGGATATGTTTTTCTGCAGCGTGAAGAAACAAGGGAGCCAGGATCTTCTGGGCTCTGATACCATGTGAGTAAAACCTAACTAAGATGGATTCAAGCTCTTTTGAGCTTTATTAACATAGATAAGGAAGATTAAAAATGGAAATGGCTCATTGAGCTTTATTGTGCATAAAGATAAAAGAGAAAAAAAGCTCTAGATTGTCTTCAAGATCAAAACTTTTAAATTGATATCATAAAGAGGATGAGAAGAGAGTTTGCCACAAACGGCAACTCTCAAAGATAATATTCTTAATGTCATACACACACTTATATATGAATCTTATCTTGCAAATAACCCTAAACACATGGGTTTGCTTATCACTTCATTAGGCTATTGGACTTGTCTCATGGATGGTCTAATACTTATCGTCTTGTTCTGGTGAAGCTTAATCGCAATAATCATGAAGAATAGCCTGACATTGTCAATTCCATGAAGCATGATATCGCTTATTCTTATTGTGTTCTTGAATTTATCAAGCTTTAGCGATTTGAAGTCTCCGATAATCCTTGACTTGGAGGAGGAGACAATATTTCATTCTCGTGAGTGTTGTATGATTAAGGGAGTTGCCTTGGATTCTGAGAATCATTGGCCACATATATGGACTTTTCCGGTCCGATGTTCGTATATGAGATTATATAAGTCATGGAAATCGATGTTGGAGCTTATGGTGATCGAAAAGTATGGAAGATAATGGCTACGAGTCTTTGTTGTTGGTCTGATAAGGAAGAAGTATGTGTCTATATGCCATTCTCATAAAAGAATTGGCGAAAAGAGTTATTACCGGAAAAGAATCTTCGATGGTGTCTCGGATCTGTGAATCTAAAGAAATTAGCTAGACCAAGGCAGAGAAAAGGTCGACCACTATCTCAGAGTAGACCTGATATGTTTCGGCTACGAGTCATCGGTGTGTCTTCACATGGAAAGAATAGTTAGTCGCATGAAGATAAGGGGAAGCCTTGATAGTGAGAGAAGAAATCGTCAGAAAAACAAAAATTTTGGTCAGAAATAGAGAATAAGAAATGCAAAGGAGAAATAAAAGTCGACATGAGTAAATTGAAGATTTGAAGAATGATTTTTCAAGGTCTCCGATCGTTATTGCTTTTGCATCACGAAATTTGCTGCATATTTTTGAATTGTTTGAAGTTTGAAAGTCGCGTTGGTGATGCAGAGATAGGGGCATGAACTATAGCTAATGTGTGATGCTAAGAAGGAGAAAACCAAGGGCAAGAACATTTAAATTTGCTGTGTTCCATGGACGGTGAAGCTTGCATGGAATCAGTGTTTTTGCTAGCTGAAAAATCAAGAAATCAGAAGATGATGTCAGATGTTCGTCAAATTGACAGCCTCACAAGCCAAAAATGGTCAGATGGGGTTATAAAATTCAGTTCCGAACATCTATGGTATATACAATCAAGAGAGAAGAACAATTTGGGAATCAACGACTTTAACGGTGAATGTCGCAAGCTTTCGCTGCTACCAGAAAGTGCAGAGACAGTGTCGGTAAAGTTTGTCGGAGATGTAGCAGTTGATCGGAATCGCATTGATATATATGGCTTGTCATTACAGCATGAAGTTTTTGTTTTTGTCATCAGAAAAGAAATCGAGAATTATTACAACAAGTAGAGTTAATGTCAAGATACTCGTCGGCAGGCACATCGTTGATCAATGAGTCTGCGTATGGTTCTTTCACTATTGGGAAGAGAAGCCATCGGAAATGTGGAGTTTATATGATTCTCTTTTCTTAAGAAAATTATCATGAAGAAGAGAAAAAGTGATTTCAGTATTTTGAAATTAGAAGGAAGAGATTCATGATGGAGAACCTTGTTGGGAAAAGGCTTATGATCTGAGTTCTTAGAGCTGGCGGAAGTATGACTGATGTTGGAGAAATTTGACGAATCCAGGAATCGAAGATGACGTTTCAGATGTGTAAATCACGCCATAGATGATGTTGAGACAAAAATCAGAGGACTTAGAAGAAAGAAGAAGAAGAAGTCATCTTCTTGTCGTCGTCAGAGGTTGTATGAGAAGAATGTTTTTTTGGTGAGTAATATACAAGTAGAAGGAGACAGAACTATCAGATCAACTTCAGAGTGACGTTTGGAGGCTCAAAAATGTTATGATCGGGCTGAAACTTGGTGGTGACCTGCTTAGGACTGTTGGCTTGATGTTCAACCGGGATCGTGATTCCAACTGCTGGTGTGAGATTTATTCATGCATATATGTGATAGGTTTGTACAGAGAAGGATGTGACCAGTTTGACAAGAAAGTGGGTTTGACTCGCCAAAACAATAGCGTCTTGAGCTGAATTTTTTCAGGAACATTCCGTACATGTAGAATTTTTTTCTGGCCAAAGGAGAGCTCATTTGGAACTTGGATGAAAGATGAGCGTTTTTTTTTTTAAGATAGCCTTTGTACATCAAAGGTCTTTAACAGTCTGTACTACAATTTGTGTTCTACTATCTACGTGATTGCTCTAGAACTGCTACCATATTAGAAAGAAATTGTTATGTGCGTACGACAAGTTTAGATATTGTTTCTATTGGCGGCAGCAATAACTTTCTTATGTTGGGCCAGCAGTTTCTGAGTTACTTCATATGATGGGCATCAGATTCAGATGTGAAGTGTCATGCTTTCAACAAGGCAATTGTGTTATTCTTCGAGGAGGTATATTTTCTTGGTATTTTTTAATTTAGTTGTACACTCAAACAGGAAGAGATGAGATGAAGTCTTGGTGTTGTCTTGATGAGATACATGAGCGTAAGCTTACTTGTAATGCACAACCGTGTTTCAGGGAGAGTAAGGTAATATTTGGATTACTTTTGTGATGCATAAGTAGCTTGAGTATCCAACTAAGCTAAAAAGGTAGAGATGAGGAGGTGAGCTAAGTGTTGATTGATCTCGAAAAGTCAAATTGTGAGTTTCAGAGAAATAACACAAGCTGGTGATATAAGATCGAGAGGGAGTTTGAAGATCATCAGAATGTGTGTATTTGTGAAAGACTTCCACAACTCAATAAACAAGGGAGATATTATTAGAGTAGTGTTTGACTGAGTTTAGAACATGGTGAAACAGTCTGTGACACAACTATAGAGGAGTGAACGATTTGATACATCAAGTGATGTGATATTGGTTGTATGGTTGAGCTCTACAACTCAGTCATCAAGGGAGAGATTGAAAGTGTTGTGTTGACTAAGTTGATAAGCTGTCAGAACAGAACATGATATAGATGTGGACACATGACGTGTTACATATTGCTATGGGTGTTTGGACAGAGACTGTGAATCAGAACAGACACAACGTTTGAGGCAGTTCCTAATGCAGGTGCTGAGGTAGTGTGTGCTACATCATAATGTGGCATAGGCGCTGAGACAGAAAGTGTCTCAGAACGGGAAAACGGAAATAAGAAAGTGTCTCAGAATGGGAAAATGGAAATAAGTGAATATTTCCTTATTGGTGGCGTGTCCTTTGTTTTAGTAAACATGGCCACGTAAGTTCGGAAGCCCAGGAGGATGAAGAAATCATGTGGGCTTCATAAACTTGGTTTTGACCCTTAACTATATAAACCAAGAGACAGCCACATAAAGAGGCGCGCGTCTAGGATTTATCAAGAGATGCACACATGTGTGTCTAGCGTCGCCCCACCATACGAGATTTGTAGATCTGTTGGTGGTTATGGTCTATGGATTTTGCAGCCGTGAGAAGAAGGTGGTGCACCGGTGCTGTCGGGTGGTAATCAAGTCATGTGTGGCTTAATACTGTGTTCATCGATTGATTGGAGTACAAGCACATCTGGAAGATGGTGTTTGTATTGGTTGTAGTGGAGCGGTAGACTTTGTAGAGATACCGTGTCCATAATTCGTCCATCTAGAAAAAAATGATAGGCATCATAATGTTGTATATCATAGCAATTGTAATTGCAATCTTGTTCTAGTGGATTTGTTCTGGACTAGGTCCCGGGGATATAGGGAAACCAAATCTCGTTAAAAAAATCTATGTGTTCTTTACTTTATGCATGTACATATTCAATCGTATAGATCTAGCCGTGAATCCAAACTTTCATAAAATATTTGAATATATAAGTCCCCTGCAAACTTATACGGATGTTACTTGCAAGAACGCTTTTTTCTTTTCTTATATACTATGCTATCTTAGAGAATTGTACTCTTCATTGGTTACATCCAATAGTTGAGAAAGATGAACACTTTGATCGTAATCCGTAATGCTAATTTACATAACGTGTTTGAGTAAGAAAAAGAATGTGTAAGTCTTGTACAATATCTTCTTGTTCCTCCAAAATTCTCCTCTGCAAAAACCGGCCTCAATATTGACAATTCCAACAACGGCGTCAAAACTTAAACCGGATTTATCCTTGAAATGCAGTTACATCATATTCGGTATTATTAAACCACAAAAATTCCCACAATAAGTGAATGCTTTATAATATGAAAATTGTTCGTTAGCTACACGAACTATACAAGAATGCATGACTACATATCCGAACTAAAACAATGTGTTGATAACTACATCATCTATTGATATAGCATATAAACACATCCGAACTAACATAAGTCATGTGCCCAACACCATGACCATCACTTTCTTTACTTTTCTGGTGTACTGGTCGACTGGCTCCGGCGTTGACTCATTATTATTTTTTTCTTCAACGAAAATTCCTACTTCTCTGGTCAAATCTCAAATTCCTTCAAAGCCATATATTCTCTTCAAGAACTCGATCTTAGCAACAACAAATTCTCCGACTCTTTCTCTCTAGTCACAATCAACATCCTAAATCTCGTTCACCTCGTTATTCGGTTCAACAATTTCACAAGCTCGATTCCAGAAATCTCGATTGAAATCAAAATACATATCCGCCACCAGAGCTTGCCGTGGAGATCGAAATCCTTTAGATCTACATGGCCACGTTCTTTGCTTCATCTTCTCGGGCGAAGAAGACCACCATTGATTTCAAGAGGGGCAAGCGAAATGTTTCGCTTTCAATGAGGGTCCAAAGAGAAAGTTTTGAGAAAGCTCCGATCAATTCTCACCGGAAATTTCACCAAGCTCCGATCAATTCTCACCGGAAATAGCTACCGCATCAGCACCACCACCACCAGTTCCACAATACATCTCAAACGGTTTCCTAAATATCATATCATTACTTTTTGCATCATATACGCAAAAAAAAATAAAAAAAGAGTTCAGTAGTTTGCTCTCTAGACCCAAGCTCCGACTATGTCGTCTAAAACGAGCACGCTTCCTGTGAAACACACTGGCGCTGTAGAGCTACGGCGAAGCATGAATGTAAATGCGGTGGGTATGGTGGTGGTTAAGAGATGCCTCGCCAATGAAAATCAAAGAAAATTGGAAGAAGAGGAGGACGAGTACATCTTTAGTTAAGAGATTTCAGATCGATTCGTCCAAGAAATTCGTGTAGATTTTAGGAAAATTTAAACCAGAAAGTTTCCGGGACGGAGAGAAAGAGAAGAAGAGTTCGAGAGATGATTGTGAGTGACAGGAAGGGCTCATGGCGGTTCGCTTGGATTGAATTTTCTTAATTCGCCTATCACCCAAATTAGCAAACGATTTTGAGAATTTCGTAAACCCTAACCACCCACTATTTTGATGTTCATCAATACTCAGAAATTAAATGAACGGAAGAATCGAATTCAATGAAATTGAGAGAACCTACCCAATTAAAATCATATCTGTAAATCAAAATTGACGAGGAAGAAGAAACTCAGGAGGTCATTTTTTATGTTTTTATTTTTAAGTTTTTATTTAATTTGGGTCGGATTTAATGAGTTAATGCGGGTCAGTGCCGGAGTCCGTCGGCCAGTACACCGGAAAAGCAAAGAAAGTGATGGTCATGGTGTTGAGCACATGACTCATGTTAGTTCGGATGTGTGTCTATGCTATATCAATAGATAATGTAGTTATCAACACATTATTTTAGTTCGAATGTGTAGTCATGCATTCTCATATAGTTCGTGTAGCTAACGAACAATTTTCCTTTATAATACTATCTTTGTTTTACCTTATAGTAGTCTTCCATCAATTTCAAGCATTGTGTGTTAGTGGGATCTTTTTTTTTGACATAAGACTATTTTCCTTTGCAGCTTCTCTTAAGTGACTGAAAAACAAAAAAGTTTTCAAAACTGCTTCATGCAAATACTTCTTGTGGTAATTTTGGAGAAGAAACCAGACAATACTTCTTGTGGTAATTTTACAGAGATCAGTCCCAATCACATAACCAAGTTGGTTAAATTCATGCTTAAGCAACATAGAAAGAGTTTCATTTACAATCTTATAACTATCTATGTAAACTTATGAATACATGAACCTGAAAATCAAACTAGAGGTTTGTAGCCATTTTTTCATTTTCTATTGAGATCTGTTGGACAATGGGTGAAACAATCATACCGATCTTCAGCGATATAGAAAGGATATGAGACGAACTCTATTCCACTAGCCGCTTCAACAACAAGAATGAAAGGATGATGCTTTTGCTTATTTAACACAACAAAACACTCAGATCTTTGATGCAAACATTTGAAAAGTTTGCTTATTTTCATTTTCCCTACACCTTTTGAAGAAACTCATAGCTCTGTTTAGCTGCATTGTCTCTACCTCACCAGCTCCAATGTACCTTTATAAGAAAGACATAGATTAACTCACAAAACAAAAAACAAAAACAAAAATTGAAAAAGCAGAGGAAAAGGAAACAGAAACAATTTTTTCAAGCTGGAACCTTCGAAACGAGTACGATAACTAATCGCATAAGCTAAATCTGTATTTTGACTCAAGAGGAGAAGAAGAAAGAAGAAACTCTTGGTAGCTTTTACTTGACATGTGCCTTGCACGATACATGTTATGGGGTTTAGTTGCGTGTCAAAGCTATGGGGTTTCATGTTTCACCATCCATATTTCACCGATGTGTTCTTGACCAGGTCATGGGCTCGTCCACGTCTCTTATTTGCGGTCGAACGAGACCATGAGTGGAGCTTCTACTCATCGCCTCAGCCTCATATTCCATATGAGAAGTCGTCATCGTCTCTTGTAGTAGCTGCCGATTTCCATATGAAGTTCCCACAAGTCAATATGGATATTTCATGTGGCTATGCCTCTACTTTGATCTATTTCTCAAAGGACGACAATTCAGTGCATGTGATATGTAACCCTAACAGGGGACAGTATGCAAGCTTACCTAAACTGAGAAGTTACAGAAGCTCGTATCGCTTTTTAGGGTTTGATCTGATTGGCAAACAATTCAAGGTATTGTACATGGCTGATCCAACATGGGGGAGAGAGAGAGAGAGAGAGAGAGATTTACAATTTACGCTCTATGAACACAATGCTTATGACAAGCTGCAAGTTTCTTGGATGAAGTAACTAACCTTTAAGTTGCTGATTCAGCAGGAGAGGAGAGTTTTGCAAGGACAACAACAGGATCACCAATTTCAATTGTTTTTCCCATTCCATCGCCGAATCGATCTTTCCAAATCATGTTCTGCCCAAAGTATATCTGCATCATCATCATCATTTTCTAATCTATCAATCGAAACTGTCACATATTCATTCGTTATGATGATAAACCGAACAACAGTCTTTACCTTTCCCTGTGGTTTCTTCTTTGGCTGTAAGACTTTGTCTGACCTGAAATTCCTCAGAGTCTCAATCGGCTCTTGACCTCCAGCCCCAGTTTCTTGATTTATCGTCGGTACCTGATCATGGACAAATCAAAAAGCTTATCCGGAAACAACAAAACAAGAAAGATGATTCATGGAGTAATTAAAGTAGCCCCAAGCTTTTTTTTTATATATACCTTGCAACGGGAGCATAATTTCACACCGTAAAAGGTGAAATCGTTTATAAGGATCTCTGTCCATAAGTCTTCGGCAAATGGTTCACATCCATCAACAAAGATGCTGTCACATTTCCCAGTGACAGTTATCAAGTGATGTTACAAAGCAATAATAGCTTTTAAGAGACGAGCTAGGACTTTCCTTTGAACATACTTGGGTCTAAATCGGTTGATCGGTACAGGCTCGTTGAGAAGCTTATTCAGGTAATCAAGAGAACCCTGTAAAACGTTATGAGACTATTTAGAGCAGAACCGAAAGAAAGAAATTGAAAATGATCATCATTTTCTTACATGGTGACTGACCTGTGATATAAGCAAGAATGGGTACATATCTGAGAACATCGCATAGTGACCTGGAGCATAATTTGGATCCACAGGTCTAGTCTCGGAGGCTGCAATTAAACAGCAAACATGTGACCTTGTTCGTAAACTTGCACTGCGACAATGGAGTCAAAACTATAAGATTAAGACAGGAAAAAAGTACAGGAAACCTGAATCAAAACGAACAAGTCGACAAGGCTTCCCCACAAAGTTTGTAAACCACTGAGATGCTTCGTCTCCTTCATCTAGCGCGGAGCCAGACCACTCCCACACTGAGACACCGTGTGCTATTTTCTCGGGTTTAGCTAGTGAGACCTTAAGGGCATCCATACCAGGAGCTCTAACCACTGAAAACACAGCCAAAACGATGAGAAAAAAAAGAAAAGAAAAAAACTATCTTCATAAATGAAAAATCAGTTGAGGAAGAAGAAGAGATAAAAACAATCTGACCCATGTTAGAGCTCTTCTCGGGCTCCCAGTTCTCTGAAAACGCATGTTTAGGCATCTCTACTTCAATCAAGGAAAGCTTTGGCTCAACTCTTTGAGTCAATCCTCGTCCTTTAGAGTTCACAATCAACCAGTTTCGATCCCATCGAAATCCTGAGCAACCAAACCCCAAAAATCTCTCAGATCTTTCTACTTTTCCCCCACAGAAACTGTTATGAATCACAGCCACTAAATCATTCACATTTCTAAGTCTTAAGAAACTTTTAGAGCACCCATCATTGTTCAAGAACTTACAGAGTCACACTCAAGACTACTTACAACAGTCCACAATTTTCATTTCAGTTAAATGATCGAGAAATCATCAAGAACCTATCAACAAGAGCACAACATCTGAAACAGAAGCAAACAAGGAGTTTCTCTAGACTCTAATATCAGAAATAGCTCAAATATCAATCCCAAAAATCGAAATCGAAACCCAGAAAAAGGATTAAAAAAAAAAGGAAACTTTATCGGAAATGGAAGTAGTGTGTGATTATACCGGTGGGAGTGAGAGCTGCCTGAGACAAAGAAATGCCTCTACATGATTTAATCGGATAAACGAACAGAGACGCTACTCTTGCACCGATTTCACCTGCCAGCGACGGAGACGACGGCGACGGAGACAAAACGTTCTCCATCTCTCTCTCTCTCTCTAGCGTTCTTCTTCTGACGAACATATCTTCATAGAATTTCACATATGCCCCCTAAAGTTTTCAGGTTATCCGATTAAAGCCTTAAACTTTGTTTTATTTCAAAATAGACCATAGTCTGTCACATTTAGAAACCAAATTCTCCAACCAATTCAACCTGTAAAATATTACAAGTGAGAAGAGAGCTCTTGTAGTCCGCACTTTTCAATTCAAATTTCCTTTCAAAATCTAATCTTTTAAAATCTTAATGCATATATCTATAACAATGAAAAAGACATAATCGCCATGATTTCTGAATCTATGTAAAACTGCATTTTGGTGATCTTGTATGATGATGAATTTGAAGATTCGTTAAGAGAAGCAAAAGTATTCTACAAGAATCAGATGGTTCTTCACACAGATACTTGCAACTGCAGCTAGAATCAAAAATGTGAAGAACCATCTGACTCTTGACCCGCTTCTCTCTGCGAAAAACTGCTCCTTACATTCATCAATGTCTAGTAGATTAATATATTTGTATATAAACATGATGAATCAGTTTAAGAAAACAAGATGAGAGAATCTGGAACATCTTACAGGATCCATAAGCTGTTATAATGCAAATATGACTTCTTTTTTCAAACCAGAACAAAATATGTTTCCATTGAGGCTTTTATACAAAATATTGATATAGAATTTCAAGAACATACGTTCACATGAAGTATATTGCCATCTCCTTTATAATGCACACCATTCACAACAGGGGATTCACAAACCCTTCCCCCTAAATGTGTCCTGATAGATGCATTTATCGCGCACATTATGCGAAAATTCTTGAAATCATTTGCAGAGCCGCGTTGTATGGTGATAGTGTTGTGCAACCTCCACATCCACCGCCTTAAAGACCAAGTTATTGGGACATGATGCAGTAGAACTAAATTGAAGGTGAAAACTCAAAAAGCAAAAGAAGTTGAAAATGAAATGTGGAACTTCATTTTAATAGAAATAAAGTGGTACATCTATTACACAGCCATAAATATTAACCTTTTTAAATTAACAATAAATTTACAGTATCAATGAAACCCAACTAAAGAAACTGGAAGAAGCTTAAGGTTCTTTATATGTACACGAAACCCAAACAGCTGCATTTTTTTATGTATCTGGTTATGGCATAAACAACAACATTAAAAGCATTTGATAAATCCCTTCAGAGATCTCTCTGCTCATGTGAGTCAAAGAGTCCTGTCTGAAGAAGCAAATGTTCAGTGTCTCCATCTTCTCTTTACGCAATGTTCTTCCTGCCCTGTGACCAGAATGGCGTTGCGGGTTTGCGCTTTAAGGCCTTAACACTAAACGGACTGTTCTTGCTCTGAGAATGAAACAAATTCACAAAAGATTAGGTGAGATTCAAGCATTACCATTAATATGTTGTGTTCTTGAGAAAAAGTGAGGATCAAAACTTACCATTAAACAGGTTCCTTGATCAAGGTCACAAACCGGGTACTCGTGCGGGCAGCAACTATAGTTGTCATCACAGCAAGTGGCTGCTTCTAGTGGGCAACATCCCCAAGCAAAGCAATACTTGCCATACTCAAAGAGACAACAACAAGTGTTACTCTCAGGACAAGTGTAGTAACTGTCACATTGGGTTGGAGGCTTGATGGGAGATGGAGGTGAAGGTCCCGGGTTTGGCGGGTTTTCGCCATTCTTGATCGGGTATGAAGGTTCGACTGCGATTCCACATTTTCCTGATGAAGCCGCGATGTTACGCTCCATCCTTATGTATCCGCTCTCTCCCCAGCTTGATCCCCATGAGTTTTTCACAATCCAGTAGTCCTTGCCGTTCTCAGTTCCGTATCCGACCGCCAAAACTCCGTGGTCTAGTTGTGTTCCACAAATTCCATCGAAAATACCCTTTACAAGTAAAAGAACACATCAACACATGAGAAACGAAGGTGAGTAAAACATTTTGAGATCCAAATTGTATAGAAAACTACATATTCAACCAAAAATGAAATTCAATTGTTTCATGCGCCAATTTCTGCTTTAACATGTGAATAAAAATTCCCATTTTCGAACATAATAACATTTTTACATTTTTCAAAGAATTCTTTTGTAAAATGTAACCGCAAACGCAAAACAGAGTTGCTCCTTCTGTTTGGCATTTGCGGTTATCATTCAAACTCCTAAGAACAATGAGAACATGGTTAAAAAAACTCGTACCGAATCATAGAGCTGGAACGCACGACCACCACCCTCAATGGCGACGCTAATGGGTTGGTTAGAAAGAGCTTTCTTCAAGGATTCCTCGCTGCTCACCGGCACATCCTCATATGAATCGATTGTGACAACTTTAGCGTTTTTCTGCAACAAGAAACCCACAAAAAGTGATATAAGAATCATATATAAGTTGTTAAGAATCAAATGTAATTGATCAAAACAAAAAAAAACTAATGTACTAACTCTGCTTTGGTCACAACGTCCATCAACACCCTTGTAAGGATAATCTTCCTCTGAATCGATTCCTCCATTGTTGATGATAAACTCAAATGCATAGTCCATGAGACCTCCGTTACAGCCTTCATTGTATGAAGTGTCACAATCGACTAACTCTTGTTCAGATAAAGATATTAAGTCTCCGGTCACAATCTTGTTTATGCCTTCTACAGCTCCGATGGTTGAAAACGCCCAACAACTCCCTTCATTACCAAAATAAAAAAGAAAATTAGTTATTTCTTAAGTCATAAGGTGGTGACATACGGCACTAATACTAACCACTAGGCTATATGTCTTGGTTTCCATCAACCGGCTCTTTTTTTTATCAACAACATGCTTAATGCGGATTTGAATCTGGATGGTGACATACGACAACACTAGTACAAACCACTAAACTATATGTCTTGGTTTCCATCAAACGACTCTTTTTTTTATCAACAACATGCTTAATGCGGATTTGAATCTGGATGGTGACATACGAGTATACGACTAACCACTAAGCTATATGTCTTGGTTTCCATTAACCGACTCGTTATTTTGTGCAATTTCTAACATAATTATATGGCTACGAAACTTAAACGTATTTCTAACATAATTATATGGCTATGAATATTTCCAACAAAATGAACACGATTAAGATTTCCTTTCTGAAGAGTTAAATCAAATTAGTCTCTAATAACTTTCATTTCACCTAAAAAGTCACAAGGAGCAAATATGTCATTTTCTCCACCTAGAGTAATTTCAGAGAAGTAACAAGGTTAAGGTTCTTCAAGAAATGTAAATGATTGAGTAAAAACTTACCGCAGCTTCCCTGATCTTTGACCTCAGCCACGGCACCTTCCTTCCTCCAGTCAACGCTCTCCGGGAGCACGTCACCGGCACGCGCCTCGTAGCGAAGGCTGGTCCTCGTGGCTTTCCTCTTCAGCTGAGCTCCGAGGTACATGGATCTAAACTCATCGTTGGTGAGATCCGCGAACTTCGTCAGACCCAACCTGTAGCTAAGATTCTTCACGTTGTGATCGTCGATGAAACGGAGATTGTCTTTAAAGATCTCGAACCGTCGATCTTTCTCAACAAGAGAGTTCTGAACCTTCCCGTGTTTCACTAGCCACGTCTCGTAGAGTCTCGTAACCTCGGCGTCGCTCCGGCCGCCGGAGACGGTGTGGTGGCTCTCGTCGTAGGAGATGATTGACATGTCCATCGCGGATGAAACCGCGATCATCGTTAGGAAGATGATCGCCATAGTTGGGTTAAAGAACTTCATTTTCTTCTTCACTATTTTCTTGGAGAAGAAGAAGAAAAAGAGAAGATGATGATGATGAAGAGGATTTTGAGCGATGGACAATAGATGGTGGTGAGGTATTATTATATAAAGCCAAAATGAGATAAGCGTATTTATTATTATTTTATTTTTTATTTTTTATTTTTGGGTTTTTTTCTAGTTTTGTGTTTGTTTTCTATGGTGGCTCTTCTTAACTTGTAAAATAGTGATGACTACTACTGAATTTACACTGTTCAATCTAGATAGGGAAATCCATTTTAATCCGATCTAAAAAGCGAAACAAGCAAACTTGCAAGTTGAAACCGAATCTTTTTTTTTTAAACGATGAGAATTTTATTTTATTATTAAAATCTGAAACATACAAAACCGGCAGAACATAAGATTTCTCATGAAACAAAAGTCGGCAGAAAACAACATTTCTCCAGAATCAAAAACCCTATGAAATGGAGACATATGGAAAACCAAAACTATATACAACCAAATAAATCTATGAAAGTTCATCGATGAAAATGATAAACCGCTACACAAAATATAAGGAACCTAGTGAAACTCCTTACCGAATATAAGTTTTGTCAGATTGAAACTCAATTTTAGATCACATTACAAAGTTCCAAAAATGATCAAAGAAAGAAATTACTAAAAAAGTCCAACACCTAACTATTATCCAGAAAATTAAAACCCTACAAGAAGAGAATTTTTGTAAAAATTCGGTGAAACAACGACAAAGATGGAGACGCTACACAAGTAAGAAAATGACATCTAAAGTAGCTATGACACCGTCAACAGACTTGAAGATATGTACATCTGGCGCATGTCTCTTCGTAAATCAAACTAGTAACCCAAGTTTTTAAAACATAAACGATTACTCCCAAACGATGGACCTAGATTCAAAAAGACTATAAGAGATTGAAAACCATAAGAACAAACACCACAAACTAGTACCATGGATGTATTTCCGTTCCAGCTTTGCCTCGACGAAATCCACTTCTGATGAAATATATATATCTCTGATAAACTTGCAAACCAACAACAATACAAAGGTTCCAGGAGCCTACGACGAAGCATCGGACACCAGAGCCGAAATCTCTTTTGTTTTCTCTGGCGGCTAGGACTTTGTGTATTCTCTTTAGTTTTTAAACGGAATCTAATACGATAATAAATGGATATAATTTTTGTTTAAAAGGTAAATATCTTTAATATATATTAAAAAAAAGTAAACTCAAAATCAAAATCAATAAAATGATAAAGATATTATATTTAATTTGGGTTATTATTATTTAAAGACACAAAAATCTCAACCCAATTCCGGTTTGAAAACTTCCCCAATTTATTTCAGGATTGGTAGAAAAAAATTGAAATAATTCCAGGATTGGTAAAAAAATCTCAACAAAATTATTAGATAAATAAGTGAAAATTAATTTTGTAGGAGTGAAAACCTTACCGGCGTCCATATCTCAACCGATATACTAACTAGCTTGTCAAATGGAAGTAGGCATGACCAAAATGGAACTGTAACCGTATTTCGGACCGTAACTGTACCGTTTTCAAACCGAAACCAGACCGTAACTGTGCCAGACGGTTAAAAACCGTAACCGTAACCGTTAACCGTAAACATATATTAGTTATGGTTAAAAAAATTATTAACCGTAACCGTTAATTAACCGTAATCGTATCAAAACTGTTGGTTAACCGCAAGGTTAAAACCGTAAAACTTTAACCGTAACCGTTTAAAAATAAAATTATATATACTAATAATTAAAATTAGTTCTATAAAATTAAAAATTCAAAGAAAAATTATGTATAATCAATTTAACAATAGCAAATGCAAATGCAAATCTTAAAAACAAGAAATATTAATTAAAACTTAAACATGCTAAACTAATTATTATTTTTTCTAACAAATATAAAGAATATTTTAACAAAACAGTTTTATGATGAAATATATAAAATTAATAGAAAAAGATAAACAAATTGTGGAGTCATAGATAAGGTGGAATAAAAACTAGTATATAAAATTTATAATTATTGAATTATATCTCGTTATATTAACCGTTTATTGCCATCAAGTAACCGTAACCGTATTTAACCGTAACCGTATTAACCGGATCGTATTTAACCGTAACCATTTAAACCGTATATTAAACGGTTAAAGTTAAGGTTAAAAAAAATTATAACCATAACCGATGGTTAAAAAACTTTAACCGCATTAACCGTAACCGTGGTCATGCCTAAATGGAAGAAATTTTTTAGATGTCGAGTTTAAGCACCAACAATATACAGTAGAAATGATTAAACTATTAAATATTTATTTAGCCTATTTTGGTAGCATTGTTTAATCCAAATTTTGATTTAGTTTCGGTTTAAATTTTCAGTTTTTGAGTAATATAGTATCCAAAGTAAAACCTAAATAATCTAGATGGTCTTGTAAAACTTTGGTTAAGTTTTAATCAATATACTTTTTATTTTTCAAAAGGTTTTATATCGGATTTTTCTTTTTTTTGGTCTGGTTCAATTTCGATTTTTTTGATATATTAAACGAAAATTTATTTAAATCATATGGTTCGTTTTCAAACCGATTATTTCATTTGGTTAAGATCGTATATATATATATATATTTTNGAATAAAAAACCCGAAAAACCCGAAAAAAATCTCGAACATAAAATGTTTTCGGGTTTATCGGGTACCCGAACGGGTCTCGGGTAAAACCCGACCCGAACCGAAACCCGAATCAAATTTGAAATGGAACCGTTCGGGTTATTTCGAAGAACCGAACCCGAACCGAACCGTGTTTTTCGGGTCGGGTCGGTTCGGGTCCGGTCGGATCGGGTTTTATGCCCAGGCCTAGTAGATACTATGGATCTAAAGTCTTACAAGTTACCCATAAGAAATCATATTTGCTGTCTCTATTATTATGATTCCTTCTGTATTTGAAATACTTGAAATACTCAAGTAGTTATACTTTCTAAAGGGATAGTTCAATTTTGTTTTAGCCTATTCAAACTTATAATTAATAAAATGCTTTCAAGAGTTAGCTTGTGACGTTAAAACACTTACTTTTCTTTGTCTTCTATTTCATATTGACAGTTAAGTCTTCCCAACAGATATGCCTTTCTCTACTTCTGGATGAACACAGATTTAACTAAAATTTATCACCATTTGACGAAGATTTATTCAAAAGAAAAAAAAAAATATCGAAGTTTAATCTTTAAGGGACAATAGGCCATATACGTGTAACATCAGCCTCCATGGACGTGTTTGCGTGCTTAGCCATTCGCAAGGTAGCTCGAAAATATCTTGAAGTTGAATGATATATTAACCTAACGAGTATAATGATACATGTGAATATTAATTATACAAAAACCGAAAAATATAGTTCATAAGAAATTTGTATAATAATTAATGAAAAGAAAAACAAAACTTATTTGTATAATTAATTAGAAAATAAACAGAAACTTAAAAATATGGTATTTTAGAGAATTGCCCAAGAAAGTATTTTCAACTCATAAAAACAGCAACTAAGAAAATAAATGTCTAAAAACTAATAAAAGCTTATCCTCAACCCATCAAATTAGCGATGACTAGGAAAGAAAAATATTTTAATCAAATCCACTCTGCTCTTCTCTTGCCAAGATCATGAAGTGCGTAAACAGATGCAATAACTCCAGTGAAACACAAGAACAGAGACACCACAATTCCTAAATCAAAACCGCGAACCAAACCGACCCAAAACAATTTTGGGAATAATTTAACCGGATAATGGGTTTTTAATATATTTTCATCTAACAATAATGTTTTTTTATTGTTTTTTTTTAACGCTTTAATCAATTCACCCTTAAGATTCTGAAGAGTTTGGTTGGGAACAAAGATAAAGGAGGTTGACACCAGTAGGCATCATACAGGGAAAAAGAAACTCCAAATAGGAGGAAACAAGCCTCAAACCATAAAGGGGAAGAAGAGAGACTCGAAGAGGGACCTACACAACATGTGTGTGAATGTGGTCCAGCCTGCTAATGATGAGTTATCCATTCGCCGCTTCAGACGTGAGAATTTGATGGAGCCAGGATGGGCCAGCCCGAGCAATGTAAGAGTGGAGACGATGGTCACGGGTGACACTAACTGCGATTGCCTCAGCCGGTTTATTACCAGTAGGTGGTATATGATTGAAGCTCCACGAACCGACGGCAGGGAGATTGGTGAAGATGGATGTGAGCAGTCCATTAGAATGAGGGTAATCTTCTGGGCGGAGGAAGGCATCTCGAGCATAAACGAGAGACGATTCAAATGATGTCTCTTTGATTCATATTTTTCATACTGTCCACAACCCATATAAAGCTTTGCAGTTCTGATTCTACTCGAGACTCAACCATAGAGAAGGCACGTCGACTGTGGAAGAGAACATCTCCCCTATAATTACGAACTAACCAAGCCGCACCAGCCAACTGTAGATTAGGATTCCAGGAAGCTCCAATGTTGCATTTTAGCATGCTCTGATTTGCTTTTCTCCATATTCCCTCGGGGCGTTGAATTGCTACCGTATTGGTGATCAAATCTTGTTCACCTCTATTCACCAACAACCAAAGCTCTGTATCTTCCTGGGCCTTACGAATAATCGAATGAGCGTCATATCTCACTTCTTCGAAGAGCAGGGCATTACGGGCTTTCCACAGGTGCCACAGAATCCAGGGGAAGGAGCAGCGTACCGTCATCGGAATTGAGGTGGTTCTGCTACAGGCTTGCAGGTGATGGATATTCAAGAAAACAGAGTTGTTGGAGAAACTTGTCGGAGGTAGCGAGAGTTGTGACAGGTCCCAGACTTCCTTGGCCGTGTCACACACGAAAAGAACATGGCATATACTTTCGATGTCCTCCCCACAAGATAAGCATGATGAGTCAACTTGGACCCCTCTCGTTAACAGTCTTTCCTTGACCGCTAGTGCTCCGGAAACAGCTCGCCATAGGAAATGTTTGATTTTCGGTGATGTTTTTGCTTTCCATAAGCTGCTCCATAGTTTCTTTTCGAGGGGTGGAGTGGTTGCCATCACTGGATACTGGAAGTCTTGGAGGGTCTCTAGAAAGCAGTATCCACTTCGGGTTGTATAATCTCCATTCTTCGAAAACCCCCATATTAGCTCATCTCTTTCATGGCGATGTATTCTGGTTTGGAGCACAATCGGCACATCATCATCGGCAATGGTTTGGTTTACTCTCAGAGGGTCCCAATTACCAGTCACGTCGTCAATGAGTTCCGATACATGAAGCGTGAGATCCACTTCGTCCTCTTGACGGTATCTTGGTGGTCTTGGGATCGTATGTACAACCCAGTTTGCAGTCCACACAAGTGTCTCAGTGCCATCTCCTATCGCTTTTACCAGGCACTGTTTTAGCAAGTCTCTACCATGGAGGATGCTTCTACAGGCGTAGGAGGGCCGGGTACCAGTGCCACACTCTAAAGAGGACCCATTCCGAAAATAACGAGCTTTAAGGATCTGCACTACAAGCGATTGGGGTCTCTTCAGTATGCGCCAAGCTTGCTTCCCCAGTAGTGCCTGGTTGAACCAGCTAATGTCCCTGAACCCTAGTCCACCATCTTCTTTTTTTCGGCAAAGCTTCTTCCAAGCCACCCATGGAAGTTTGTTCCGTTCATTACCGCTACTCCACCAGTATTATGTCTTTTCGCTTGTAAGCTTCTTGCCGAGGTCCTTTGAGAGTTTGAAACACGGCATGGCATAGATGGGTAGCGCTAGGCCAATAGACTTTAGGAGGACCTCTTTTCCACCTTGTGATAGTGATTTCGCATACCAACCGTGGAGACGAGCCTGAAGTTTCTCTTGGATGAAATTGAGAAGCTTTCTTTTAGATCCGCTAAAGCATTCAAGCAGCCCCAGGTAGGTACCCTCTCCTCCTTCTTGATCGATCCCCAACATTGTTTTAATCTCCAACTTTACCGTCTCATCAACTTTAGCTCCGAAAATGATAGAAGATTTTTGAAAGTTGATGACTTGGCCAGAAGCGTCACCATATAGCTTGAGACAGCGGTTAATTTCAGTGCTTTCATCCACGGAAGCTTGACATAGAAGGAGGCTGTCATCCACGAACAGCAAGTGATGAACCGAAGGAGCAAATGTCGCAAGTTTAATGCCATGTAGGTTTCCGGAGTCCTCCGCGTAGTTAAGGGCATTTACTAGGACTTCTGCACATAGGATGAAGAGGAAGGGAGACAGCGGATCCCCTTGGCGTATCCCACGTTCAGGTTTGATGAAACCATGAGCTCGTCCGTTTAAAAGCACCGAATATGTGACTGAGCTCACACAAGACATCACCCATCTTACCCATTCTCTTGCAAATCCCATTCTATCTAAAAGGACCTCAAGGAAGGACCACTCTACTCGGTCATATGCTTTGGACATGTCAGTCTTAATGGCCATGTAGGTTTCCGCCACAGTGATGTTGGTTTGGAGACCATGCACCAGTTCGTGAGCTATAATGACGTTGTCCGTGATCAATCTTCCCGAGACAAAAGCCCCTTGAGTATCTGATATAATCTCAGGTAGAATCTTCTTTAGCCTCTCACAAAGGATACGCGAGATTATCTTATAGTGCACATAACATAAGCTGATGGGTCTCATCTCTTTCATCGTTTTTGCATTCGGCACCTTCGGGATTAGGCAAAGATGTGTGTGGTTCCAACCAGAAGGGAGGACTGAAGTTTCGAAGAAGCTCTGTATTTCTTTCGCAACACTCGGTCCCACGATGTGCCATAATTTTTTGTAGAAGATCCCCGTTAAGCCAGCTGCTCCCGGCGCACTACTACCTTCCACTCCAAAGGCTGCTTGCTTGATCTCGTCAGCCGTGACCGGAGCTGTCAGCCCAGAGTTCATCTCTGCCGTGACACAGCTCGAGAAACCTTCGAACAGGGAACTGAGATCACAAGGGTTCGAGCTCATGAACAGATCGCAGAAATATTCAGTGGCGATCTCTCCTTTTGAACCTTCAAAGAAGTATTCACGACCTTCGTCGTCGATCAGCATTACTGTTTTATTCTTCGACTTCCTCCCTTTGAACGAATTGTGGTAAAAGTTGGTATTTTTATCTCCCAGTTTTAGCCATTTTTCTTTACATCTCTGTTGCCAGAATTATTCCTCTTCCCGATATGCGCCTGCCAATTCGCATTTGATCTTGTGCATTGTTCCTCTGTTGGGGGATCTCGTGGAAACCTCATATTCAAACTCAGCATGCATGCGTTGTATTCTATCAAGGGAATTAAGATTAGCCGTTTTCTTCCATCTCGAGATCTCGCCTATGCATCTCCTGATTCTCTCCATCAGTGGTGTCTCCTCATTCATGTCATCACCGTACCAGCCCTTCTTAATAACATCCTCAAACACAACTTTTTTTAGCATTCGTTTATCAAAGTAGAAACGTCCTCGACTTGGATCATTATCTTCTTTAGCAAAGTCAACACGAATAGGTCTATGGTCTGAGCCCCACATATCCATGTACTCTGTCTGAGATCTTGGGAAGAGATGATACCATTCATCATTGCCAAAGCTTCTGTCCAGGCGGCATTGCACCCACACTTGATCTCACCAGCCACCCCAAGAGAGGGTATTTCCCAATGTCCTGGTTTCTTTAATTTTGCAGCTGTCAACCATATTTCGAAAATCCCAGAAGGATGAATCACTTCGCAGTGGGCCTCCAACTTTCTCATCGTTATTGAGTAATGATATATCATGGTTTTTACCCTGTTTAGGCCATGATATAAGTCCTTTTTATAGAGTCTTTTCTAGTGTTTTGTAGTGTTTTAGAGTCTTTTACAGGTCATAGCACGTTTGGAGGATTATTGGAAGTATTGGAGCTTTCTGGAGCAGTTTGGAGCAGAGCTAAAGATCGTGTTGCTGAGTACCTGTTTTCACGGCAAGCATCGATCGATACCCCCCTGGTATCGATCGATACCCATCGCAGCAAGACACGACCCGCGAGTTTTCCAAGACTTGAAGAATTGCAAAAGTGCCCAGAAGTCTTTAATAATTACAAGAAGACCCCAAGTCGTGTTTTAGGTTATAAATAGGAGTTTTCAGCCATCTGTTTAGGCTAAGCTTTATTTTCTATACTCTGGTTTTGAGACAAGTCTGATTTCCCTTCGTCCGAGATCAGATCTCAAGAACCTATTGTTATTCTTATTTTATTGATGATTTATTCAAACATGTCTTTTGATTCAATTGCCATGTCTGAGTAGATCCACCTTAGGTTTAGGGTTTTCTCATAAAGGATTTCTTTGAATGCTAGGTTAATTATCTGTTTAGGATTCACCATCTGAATTATAGTTCTTCACTTAGGTTGTGTTCATAACTAATTCTAGGTTGACAAATCTGGAACTTAGATCTTAGGATAATTGATTAGGCACGACAGTGCGATTAATTACCTGATAGAACCTAAGTGCGCAAATTGATTACTCGCAAAGAGATTTGGTTTAATTGATTTGTGAACATATCAAACCTGTTATTAAAGCTGATTTAGACTTTAGGATTCGCAAAGAGATTTGGAATTCCTAGGATTTAGATTTAGATAATTCTCGCAACGACAGTTGGTCAATTATACTTTAGTGATTTGAGTTCTAGAACTGCACTAAATCTGAATCCTGCTAGTTAGTTTATCTGCATTCATTGATTTCCTGAGAAAAACCCTGGGCCTATATTTTCCTGATTGAATACAACTCTTTTAATTTCTGCATTGCTTTTAATTACATCTTTTTGGCTTAGCTTAATTCTAAACTATACAATCTATTGTGCATCTCTGTGAGTCTTCTGTGGTTCGACCCCTAGCTATACTATAACATCTGCTTTAGTACTTTAGGGTATTAAATTGAGCATATCAATTTTGGCGCCGTTGCCGGGGACTCAATTCGCCATTAGATTTTATATTAGAATTTCGACTAAGTTCGACGGTATCGATCGATACTCTATAGTATCGGTCGATACTCATCTTCTTCTTTTGTTGGTATCGATCGACACCACTAGGTATCGATCGATACTCAACATATTTTTCTGGTTACTTACGTGCTTTGCCTAGTGTTTTGTTTGCAGGTGTATGCCTGTTCGTGAAACCAGGAGCAACAAGAGCACACGGCTAGTTGAACTGTCACTGGAACAGCTAGCGCTTGTGGAACGCACCCTGTGGGATGAACAACCCTGTGGTTTTAAGAGCTGATGAAGCTGGGATTCTGAGAGACCAAGAGGGTCACGTGTGTAATGAGAGAGGACAGCGACTCGACGAGGCTGGAAACGTCGTTGTCCCAGCTGCTATTATTGAGATTATCGCGCCAGCTGGGCGTGGCAACGTTGGCGATGCTGCAGTTGTTCGAGCTATGACAATTGGTGAGCACAACAGGCCTGATCAGTTCTTTGCCAATCGAGCTGCGATTCGCATACCGACTTTTCAGAGGAATGACTTCGAGCTGAAGCCTGCGTACTATGCTCTTGTAAGTCAAAGCCCTTTTCATGGCCTACCTCATGAGCATCCCATGGATCATATCGAGAGGTTCGAGGATTTGGTCACTGGGATGAAGTACAATGGAGTGCCAAACGAGTTCTTATTTTGCAAACTCTTCCCATACTCTCTTGGTGGAGACGCTGCCTATTGGTTGAAGCAGCTAGCTCCTGATTCTCTAACTACATGGGATGAGACGAAGAGAGCATTCCTGTGCAACTTCTACGATGATGCGAGATCTGAAGAACTCAGGAACAAGATTTCCCAGTTTTCTCAAGGTCCAACAGAGGGATTCAAAGCAGCTTGGATTCGTTTCAAGTCTTATCAGAGATATTGTCCTCACCATGGGTTCAATCAAGTTCAGCTGCTGGGCATATTTTACAGAGGTATCGACTGGAGGTACCAGATGGCCATGGATACTGCGAGTAATGGGAATTTCAACACTAGATATCCAGATGATGCAGTTGTGCTCATTGAGAACTTGGTGTCTAGCAATAGCACCAAGAATGCTGACTTCGACAGGAAGAAGCAAGCTGGAGGAATTGATGCATCTCAGATTGCTGAAGTTCAAGCAAAGCTGGACTTCTTGATCGGGAAAAATCAGAAAGCGGTTCACTTTGGTGCTGAAGATGAAGTGGAGGATTGTAACTACGTTGGTGGTTCTGGATTTCAGGGTCAACAATTTGGGTACAACAACAACAGGAACTTCAACAACAACAATCGCAACTATGGGAACTCTTCGTACCAGCCCATCCCTCCCAAATCTACAGATAACGAGATGAAATCCATGCTTGAGCAGATTCTTCAGGGACAACAAAAATTGCAGGTGGATTTCAATGGGAAGCTTGACCATTTGTACTCTGATCTGAATGGGAAAATCGAGGCTCTCAATACCAGTCACAGGATGCTGCAAACGCAGGTGGCCCATTCTACTGCAAACATCAAGGGCAAGACAGTTCATCCCAATGACGCACACGTCAATGCCGTCATCTCGAGTGCAGGAAATTTTTAATGACGAACCTGAAATCGCCAGAGCATCGATCGATACCCCCAGGTGTCGATCGATGCCTGTTACAATTCTGAAACGGGATACTTCAAAAACTCGTGTATCGATCGATACCCCATTGGTATCGGTCGATACCAAGGCGATTTCAGAGGAGACAACTGAGACTTCGACTGTGGTGCCTAAGGTAGTTGCAGAACGAGTGTATATACCCAAGGCACCTTATCCTATAGTTCCTAAGCTGACAAGGGAGGAATGGGAGATTGCTAGATTACAGTATTTGCTGGATAACCCGAACGCGAAGCTTCTTTCTGATGAAGATATATCTGCCAAGAACGATTCAAAAGCGTCGGTATCGATCGATACCCTGCCTGGTATCGATCGATACCCTTTGCAGATCGAGCCAGAAACTGTGGAGACACACGATATTTCGACTGAAGCTCAAGTAGTAGCAGCACGATTCAAATTCGCCCAATTTTGGGAAGACCAGGAAACCCAGTATCAGGCAGCGATAGCTAAGGAACGAGCTGAGAAAAGACTTCGCAACCCCAAGAAGGTGAATCCCATTCCTAAACACCTCAGAGACCCTATCACTCCAAAGCAGCTGCGTGGCTTTGAGAAGATGGTACGAAGGATCTCCCATGAAAGATCTTTTGAAGAAGCTCTAGAGGGCTGGCCTCTGCTGAGTCACTTCAAAGACTGCAGGGAAACTGAGGAAGAAGTCAAAGCACTCTTTATCGAGGCAAAACGCAAGTCGCAAGAGCCGCGGAAATTGAAACAGAAGGAAGACCCAGGGAAATTCGCAGTGCCATGCTCTATCTCTGGAATCGAGTTTAAAGAGTCTCTAGTTGACTCAGGGTCTAGCGTCAATGTGATGTCAAA
>PKML01012562.1:42592-55708 GCA_002933935.1 Eutrema yunnanense | reverse complement strand
ATGCAGGCTATTTATCAGATCCACATAAAGCTCGATCGCAAACCGGATATGTTTTTACTATTGGAGGTACTGCAATATCGTGGCGTTCTCAAAAGCAGACTCTAGTCGCCACTTCATCAAATTATGCAGAAACTATTGCACTCCATGAGGCATGTAGAGAATGTGTATGGCTCAGATCTATGACTCATCACATTAAAGAAGCAAGCGGAATAGTCACCAATAAGGAGCCAACGATAGTGTTCGAAGATAATGCTGCATGTGTCGCTCAACTCAAAGAAGGTTATATCAAAAATGATAGAACGAAGCATATTCCTCCAAGATTTTTCTCTTACACTCGAGAACTCGAGAAGAATCAAGAAGTCGATATACAATACATTCGTTCAAGTGACAATGCAGCAGATCTCTTCACAAAGGCGCTTCCCACTACAACATTCCGAAAACATATTCAAAGTATCGGAATGCGTCATTTACGGGATTTATGAAGAGAATCATATATCCATCATTTCAGGAGGAGATTGCGTCACTGTACTCTTTTTCCCTTGTCATGGTTTTTATCCCAATGGGTTTTTCCATGATAAGGTTTTTAACGAGGCAGTACGTAATACATTAACAGTGATGGATAATTAAGGGGGAGTGTTAAAACGGATAATTATCCGATCAAGTTTTACTTGGTATGCAAGTAAAGATTTAACCGACTTTGATTCACCGACTTTGATTCACCGACGTACTCTTATTATTTAATGTATTTTTGCTTCACTATAAATATGTGCTATTTGCTTTGTAAAGAAAGACAATAAACAAGAAGCAATAAGAAGAAAACAGAAGTTACTCTCTTCTCTCTCTACCGTCTTTCTTTATCTCCCTCTCACATCTCTCTCTCACAAACAAAACAACATATTATAATATATATATTATATACACACACATATATATATAATCACTAGTTTTATAACACTTTGTTTTTTTTTTATTGTTACACGCATACTTATACTACTCTTAAAACGCGATTACAACCTAAAGAAACCAAGAACTTATGGCCAAAAGAGTACGTTTCTCGAATGTTCGAACATGATAAAAATAAGATAAAAAGTTACAATCGAAGATAAACCTAGAAACTCTTTCGAAAGGGTTAATTCTTTCTGCCATATAGAGAGCGAACGAAACTTTTAACTGTGATATCTTCAAGGTTAACCGCTTAAAGACGTTCTCCATAAAAGAGAAGGTTGGTAGTATGGTTCTCTCCGAAACGTGATGAAAACAATCTCTCAAGAAAACTGGTGACATTGATCTCTCTCCAAGGGAAGAGATTGATAAGGTAGACCGACCCAACACGGGGAGAGCCCGAACATTCCCGACAATAGAACCGGTAAATTCACCGATTGATAAATGTTTTTTTTTTTTTTTACAATCTGATTGATAAAGTGTTGGAGACTTGGAGTTGCTATAGTAAGAGTTAAGGCCCATTGATAGGATCCTGGGCCAGACCCATTAAGGGGATCTTAGGCCAGACCCACTTTATACATAATGTGTTTCTAAATCTAGTAGGTTGTTTGAATTTGGACTGCTGCGTAAGACTGTTCGTTCTTTGGTTTCTACAAATGGTCAAAGGGAATCTTAAAAGAGCAATTAAACATATTTTTTTTGGATTCTGGTGATATATCATCTCGGAAATGAAACATTTTTCAGTATAAAGAAGGCATTATAGATGAATTAAGATGGAGTTAAGAGATTCTGATTCTATTCTCGGTCTCAAATGGCTGACAGTTCAAGAAAGCTAAAGATTAGTCTGAGAGTTCTTGTTGATAAAGAGAAGAACAAGATCGTTTTGGCCGAGGCGGGTAAAGATTTTGTCGATGTTCTCCTTGGTTTTCTCAAGCTCTCGATGGGGTTGTAAGATTGGTGAACTAACAATCTCAGCAAACTGCAGTGGGTTGCTTCAGCAACATCTACAAGAGCGTTTTCAATATGGATATTGATAACTTCCTCATTGAAGCATGTAAGCATATGCTTTTGTATCCGAGAAGTTTGAATGATGATCTTTTCCCAAGGCTTTAGCTGAACGGTAACGAGACCACTGAGGCCGAAAGGTTCTTCATCTGCCCAGGTTACAAAGATAAAACTTTGTGCAGTCCGTTTTGGGCTAGTTTTAATACCTCAAAATGTAAATGCGGCAAAAAGATGGAGATGAGAGTTGAAGTCAGGAATGCATGCAACTTAGGCTCCGGTGCCGATGGAGTATTTGTCCATGGCCAGCCTTCATTCATCATTACTGATGATATGATGGTGCAGTCTAATGAATTACTTAGGCAACTCTACTAATGTGTATCTAAAAGTGGTCAAAGATCAGGGTTATATGGATGTTGACAAGTTGAGTGAATCACTTCTTGTCATTGGTTCTGAAGAGGTATTTGCTATGACTTTTACATCTTTTTGTTTTTTCATGTTTCAATGCATATTTTGACTCTGCATTTGAACATAATTAGGTGCTCACCTTGTTGGACTGCTTATTTTCTTCTGAAACTCCTTTGACGGACGCTTTTCTGAGGAAACAAAGCTCACGTAGTATGAACAGGCTGAATAAGACATTGACTCCTGCTCTGCAAGAAAATAGAATTGTGGCAGAACCAGGCCGTTTAACTTTGAATGTAGTGGTTCAGAAACAGAACATGACGGTTCTGTACTTTGAATGCAGGGAAGATTTTATGAATCTTTTTTTCGCTTTTCTTGCTGTTTCCTTGGAGTTTGTGATGGAAAATCCTGGTGATAATATGATTCATGGATGCATCTTAAACTTGCTTCGAAGCTTCAAGGATTTGAGCCGTAAGAGAAAAAGAGATTTGGCGCCCAACTTGACACTACCATGGTATTATAGATGCCAAAAGCAACTGCTAGATATCAAAACTGATGAGCTACCAGTTTTTTTCTTTGGATCTTTTGGCTCTGCCGAGCATAGGCTTAGACGTCACTATGGAAGTTCAATATTTGGTTGTTCGGGTGAGAAGTTAGATCCACTGAATCCTATATGCCAGCACAGTGGTCAACCAATCCGCTGTAATGACTGTAAGGGATTTGTGAAGGGAAACATGAAGTTTAGAGTATCAGATGATCTGATCATAACACCTCTAAGCTCAAGCTCAACCATTGGCTACCTAAAGAAGTTTCAGGTGAGTTTAGATGATGTCGACGTGCAAGAGATCAGCATTGGCAAAGCAGAGGTAAAGAAAGCATTGGCCATCTTATTTTCCACTCTTGATCTTTTCACATGAACATAAAAACTTTGTCTTGCTGAAACCCATTGATTAATTCTCTCTTATCCGCAGGTTAACAGTGTATTAAGAACTTGTTTTATGACATCGACGGTTTTAACCACTGCTTTGTGGAACTTACTCGTTAAGAAGCCAAAAGAAGAGACCTGAAGTCAGTTAAAGGACTAGAGACACATGTTTTCAAATCTGATGTTTCAACTTTGCTATGTAATCTTTTTCTTGGGACTGAAACCTTTCAGTACTTTATATTTGTTCATCTTCTGTTTTAATTACTTTTTATCTTATGATGCTTATCTTCTTAATAAATGAACATCAAACCAGAGTTAGCTTACTTGTGATGGATTTTACAAATGATAAAACTCTTAAACTTCTGGTTTTGAAACAACATTGTAGCCTACAAATGTTGTAGCAGACCAATGTTTTTTTTTTCCCCCGAAAAAAGGGGACTAAAAATTGAATTGGAAGACAAATGGGCTTCGATTTTTGAATCATCACGTATAGTTAATAACTTAATAATAACATATTATACGAAACCTCTTGCTATTCCCAACAATAAGGATCTGTTTTTGATTGTGCTTTTTCTAGAAACCATAATTTTGTTTCCCTCTTCTTGAAACGACCTTCGAAATTTGCAAAAATCCCTGCATGAGCATCATCTGGTGGTTTGTGAGTGGCTGCTATAAAATTGATGCATTTCGAATATTGAGACAATCAATTTTACTGCCTATACTTCTCAAAAGATGAAGTTTTTTTCTTTAGTCGTTTTCTCTGTTCTCTGTTCTCTCTTCTCTTTGCTGTTTGCTTTGATTTTTTTTTTTCCAGAATCTCTAATGGATCAA
This sequence comes from Eutrema yunnanense, assembly GCA_002933935.1. Taxonomy (NCBI): domain Eukaryota; kingdom Viridiplantae; phylum Streptophyta; class Magnoliopsida; order Brassicales; family Brassicaceae; genus Eutrema; species Eutrema yunnanense. The sequence goes on along the minus strand of PKML01012562.1, from coordinate 51,603 downwards.
AGAGTCGAGAAAAAAATGATCAATGTGCTTATTTCGAATCATATGAACAAGACAAATGTTGTATGGGTTCTATCTGACAATGATTTTGTTGACTTGCTATATAGTTTTCTCACAATGCCTTTGGGAACCATTGTGAGATTGCTTGAGAATCATGGAAGGCCACGAGGAAAGGTTACCATAGGTTGTCTTAGGTTGTCTTAACAACCTTTACAAAAGTGTTGTAGACATGAGCACCGATAATTTCCGGACTGAAGCTTGCAAGGAGATGCTAGTTTTCCCGAAAAGCGTAAAGGAAGGTCTATGCAGAAGGCTGAAGATTAACATCGACGACACAGAAGCAACCAAGTACTTTATGTGTCCAATGTCTTTGCAGAGGGAATCATGCCGAGAGTTTTTTTAGTAACTTCAATACTTCAAGATGTAGTTGTGGAAACTTGATGAACAAGGAGATTCCATCACCTGAAGGAAATGGATTTGCAAGGAGGTTTGGAGATTTTGATGATTATGATGGAGTCTTTGTCCATGGTGATGGAAATATGGCATTTTTCTTGAGTGACGATTTGAAAATCGAGAACTTTTCTCGTGATCTTTTCCGAAAAAAGGTCAAGGATTTAGGCTGCGTTAACGTTTTAGATGAGTTGGTGGAAGGTGAAGCAGAAATTGGCTTCCGAGAGGTACTTTTGAAGTTTAGTATTTAAACCCTTTTTTGTTGCTTCAATAGAATGAAACTTTCTCTGATTATACAGGCAATGACTTTGCTTCAATCCTTATTCACATCAGAAACACCATTGACAACTACATTCTTCCCATTTCAAAGTTCATCAAATCCTTCTACAAGAGCATGTAAGCCATCAACAAGTCCATGTGATCCGGTTTTAGGCCAAGTATTGTCTTTGAAAGTGTATTTGAGTAAGCAGGACATAATGAAGGTTGTTTATGTTGAATGTGGAGAAGGCTTTATTGATCTTCTTTGCACTTTTCTTGTTCTTCCTCTTGAGTATATATGCGAGATCTCTGGTAGCGATGATGATGATGGTATGGGATGTATCGGTAACTTGTTCACAAGCTTCAAAGGTTTAAGTTGCAATGAAATAACCATTCCTTGGTATTATAGTTGCAGAAAGAATCTTCTTGGCATCACTGTCCAAAATACTCCTAGTTTCAACCGTTGTATTTCTTGTTTGGAAGATCATAGTTTGGCTGGAAACCATGGAGATAGACTCAAGCATGTCACTGCGCTAGATCCGAAAACCGAGATGAGTGGCCATCCAAGAAGTAGTGGTGGGTTTGTAAAGAGTAACAAGAAGTTTCTTGTGTCAGATGATCTGAGAATCACACCTCTGAAATCAGATCTTACAGTGTGGGAGCTAATAGATCTGAAGATTGGTTCTGATGATGTCAACATCGAGGAAATATCTATCGGTAGAGCAGAGGTATGTACAAATTTTAAGTCCATGTGTTTTTGTTATGTTAGGTACGCACGGCTAACACTCTTGTCTCTCTCTCTATGAAAACAGGCTATCAATTTATTAATAACTTCCTTTGCGTCATCCTCTGCATTAACCAATGGTCTCTCAAATTTGCTTGCAAAGAAGTTGGAAGGATAAATTCTGAAACTCTATTGGCGAAAAGCATCTCTAGAACTTGTCTACTTTCATCTACTTTCTGTTTTTGCTTATCTAGGTTCAGTTTTGAGAATGTTATGATCATCTTTGAACAATAATGTTCACGCCTCTTTGTTCTTCATTTGCACAGTTTAAGATCTTAATAATGGGGGCTAAATCTTTCTGTAGACAAATGGGATGTTTTTGTATTAGTAATTTGGAGATGGCAACTCAAAAATTCATATTTTGGCATCGACAAGTTGTGCACGGCAATTGTAGAAATGAGGAAGCACACATTGGCATTGTCAATACAAAGTTCCCACACAAACTCAAGGGGAATGGCAAGAGAAGTGAAGAGAAAATCTATTAATTATTCTCTGCACTCAGCATAAAGAATCGACCTGTCCGTCTTTCCGAATAAACAAACTTTCAACTTCAAAAGTGGGACTGCAACTCTGCTTTCTTGCACCTATGGAGCAAAAATTTTATGTTTCTATTCAAGAACGTGTATGTCAAGGGAGAATCTGAAGTGAATAAAGAGCCTAGCAAAGCCAGCACTTACATATAAACAATCGGTTAAGAAGAGTCAAAAGACCACAAAATACATCAACAAAATCCATACCAGCTTCAGCCAAAACAACTTTTTTTTCTCCAAAAGTCTACGACTAAAATTGGGTTTAAAGACTTCAAGTGGTTTTTGTTTTTCAGTTTGATTCCTCTGTGTGTTAGAATCTCTAAGTTTTATTTTTGATTCACAATGAAATGATGTCAAATTTGGGATTATGGAAATGGAATTAAACGAATAAATTATATCTTCTGATATTAGCTTTAGCCTAAAAAACCTGAAAATCATTGTTACTTCTCAAATGTTCGAATTTGATACATTAATTGAGATACAAAGCATGATAAATATAAGATAAAAAGTTACGTGTTATGAATTAATTATATGGATGTCCATTATAAGGCTCATATTCTAGGAGGTTTAGAATATTCTCGGTTTCCTTATTCTCCTTATTCAACTTGCTCTCCAAGTCTATGTAAATCTATATATACCTCTCTTTATTCATGGAATAAAAAAACAATTTTATTTCTCTCTTTTATTCACAACACGTTATCAGCACGAAACCCTAGCCGTTTGAGCAAACCCTAGAATTCGAGCCGTCTCCTTGCACTGCGATTTTCCGATGAACCACGACGAGTCTCATGACGAGTCACACATGTACGGAAAGCTCTTCGAGTAAGCTTTCCAGCGCCACCGACCTCGCTTAATTTGAGTCCACGGTCAAAGAGATATCATTGTTTTTCTGAAACCGGTGCAGTCTGCCCAAGCTCTCCGATCTGCCACCTTTCAGGGTAATTTTCTGGCGAACCACCCGGATCCTCGTAGCGATTCAACCACCCACGGATATATCTTTGAATTAGCTTTTCATAAACGCCGGTAGCGCCTCAATTGAGTCCACCGTTCTGGAGTTATGACCGAAACCGTGAAGCCGCTGAAGTCTGGCCGAGCTCTTCGCCGGTGATTCCGATCAGGCACCTTCAACGACGTGTTACCGGCGACTCCGGAAGAATCAGGCGACGATTCGACTATCCACAGAAAGCCCCGGACGTCATCTTTCTAGGAAGTCCATAATCACCCCAAAAAAAATTGTACAAAGAGAGATATGACAAGTTGTCCACGACAGGTGCAATCTGCCAAACCCTAAGCCTCAAATTCGTTATGCCAATTTATCGCCTAGCCGTTATCGAGATAAGTACAACTTACTCTCCATATTAATTAGATCTGATTGGTTCATATATCCATGGCATAATTGATTACCGTGTGCTTTAGAGTCACTTTTGGATGAATTTTATTTTGCAATAATAATAAGGTTATGTTATGATGTGGCTGTCAGGATTTAAAATCTGATCAATGAATTCATATTACATTATAAAATTGATGTATTGAGATCAATCAACATATGCTGTATAGTTTCATTTAATATTGTTGATATAGTTTCATTCAGTAATTGTTGATCTAGTATTAATGCTACTAAATTGCGTTATTGTCCTAGAGTAACGTTTATTGCTTGGGAAGCAATCAAACCCCTAAGAGAGAAAAAGACAACTTGTTTATTGGATTCGAGAATGAATTTTGGTCTATAACATCCTGGAAGATCGAAAGCAGGGAACACCATCAATTTGATCCACTAACTTCATCCTCACATCTTGATTGAAGGTACGATTTCCCTTTTTATTGAACGGATAATTGAAGCATTACTTTATAAAATCTGAGTTTTAGCAAATCGCTGTTATTCGATTATTTTTGTTCAAGTACTTGACCATAGAAGATCCACATGTTATTTAGAGTAATCTAAAAGAAAGATATGATCACTAGAATGTGATATTGCTTAAAGCTCGTTATGACTGATTAATCTAAGATTACATGACTTAAAGTCTGTAAGTAGACATTACTCAGCTATGTTCAGAATTATTTGTAAATTGATATTATGTGGAGATAATATCATTGATGCAAAGAAGCTAAAAGACATAATTTACATTTTAGACCAGTAATGTTGTCATGAAGACACATTACTATGAAAAGAGGATATGAGAAGTATTCTAAACTTATATATTGTCTAATTGAGACTGAGCAAAATAATGAGCTACATATGAAAAAAAAAAAATCAGGATACACTTCTACTAGTTATGCTCCATTCCTTGAAGCGAATGTAACATCCTATACTGAGAAAGAAAAAGACCACACTAATAACACTGGCCGAGGAAGTGGCTATAAAAGGGATCGTAGATGTGAACATGGATATGTATATGAATAAGGTTAAGGTCGAGATCAAAGAGTTTCTTTCAAGAACTCAGATTCTCATTAGAAGTGAGAAAGTAAAGATGGTATCATACAAGATATATTTTCTCATGTGGCGATAAAATAAGCTAGTGTGAGTACACAGTGAGGTAGTATAAAGATTATTGAAAGCTCTGGAAGAGCAAATATATTTGCCTATGAGAATGCAATTTGAAATCATTTATATTCTCCTAAGTCTCAAATGTCGAAAGGATCTAAGATATAATACAAAACCCATGTGTTGGGTATGTTGTTGATCCTAAAGTGGGATTCTATTCAAGATGGATGGACCTGAAATGTCATCATCTCGAGGGGGAGAACTGCAGAATCCCACAATTCATAGTAAGTGAAACATCCAGAAGATCATGTTCGATAAATCATGTGTAAAGAAAATCCAGAAGATTTTAAGATTTATCAAGTTGAGACAATGAGTGAAGGAAATGTCGAATATCTTCACATCATGAGTATTACCCAAGGCAGTAAAAGTATTTTGGAGAAACTACCTACATTCTCTACTAGATTATACTACACAATAAATTAGTGTAATGGAGATAAGTAAAATAGTAAACATGAAGTTTACTGAAAATCTCATTGTTTTGGCATGACCGGTTAGGCCATTCCGGTTCAATAGAAATGCGAAAAAATCAGAAAATTATGTGGACATTCATCAAAGAACTAGAAGATTCTTATATGTTGTCCATAAATCAAGTTGATAATACGGCTTTCACTCTCCAATAAATTTGGAATATATTAGTTTTTCTGGTACGTATACAAGGAGATATTTTGGACTGATCACCTACTATGTATCTTTGCGAAAGTATTTGGTTAATTGATTAGAGTGAAACCGCATTGATTCGTATTATGCCAACGAATAATTCTGAGTTCTCCCCACGATTGGTTTTTGGTCAGGAACCAGATATTTCCCAACAAAAGGTTTTAGATGTAATGTTGCTCCACCACATTGATCTAAGTTGGGGCCTCAAAGGGGGTTAAGAATTGTTGGATATGAACCTCCCATGATGAGTAAATGTATTGAGCCATCAATAAGGGATAAGGTTCGATTTACAGACTGTAATTTTAGTGATTCAGTCTTTCCAACAATTAAGGGGGGAGAAGAAAATAAACAGCTGGAAAGGAAAATCAGTGAAAGAAATTATCTTGATCCTCATAAAGAATGTGCACTAGAAGTTCAAAAGATAATTCATTTGCAGAGTTAGCAAATTTGATGCCAGAAGCATTAATTTCCTGATCCTGATTGAGTGACGAAGTCACATATGCCAGCTGCGCTCCAATATTGATGTCCCGGGGGGACAATATCAACTGTTATTGAGTCTAGAGATCGCATGAAACGTGATAGACCTATTGGTTCCAAAGATTAGAATCCTCGAAAAGAAATGGAGCAGATTATGAAATGGCAAGATCGAGGAATCAAATAATTATGGAGGATCTCCATAAGAGACATTAGACTTGACTAAGAAGGAAATCCAGGTACCTGGTAATGATAAGAGATTTTAACTAGTTGTGTCATGTCTGGAATAAAATAGAACCAAAAGCAAATCGACATCGATTATGAGATTTGAGGATCATAAACGTAGGTAGTAGAAGGTTTATTGAAAAAATGTACATAAAGTGATGATTGGCCAATCATGAAAAAAGCCGTAGAGATAGAATTAAAATCTCTTGCAGAGAAGTATTTGGACCAGTAGTCCGTACATTTGAAAGTGTAAGACTAGTAAGACATAAGTGGATCTTTATGCGAAAGATGAATGAAAATATATGAAGAGATATACTCTCTTGTGGTGGATGCAACTATTTTCAGATCCCTTATGAGTCTTATAATGAGAGAAAGACTTGATTAGTCTCAAAGAATTTAAACTGTTAGAAGCAACAAATTCTAGTGAATATGTTTCATGGGGTATACTCTTAAAGCGGATATTATAAGATAATCGATATACCCATGTGTATTATCAAAAGATTATGGATCAATGTGATCCTTGATTTGAACATAATCGAAACTCTTGAAGAGTTATCGGAAGTCAAAATTTGGAAGAAAACGACTTTAGAAAGATAACATTTTCTTTATGTTTTCCAAATTGTAAATCTAAGGAAAGAGATGTTATCTCAAAAGATCCTTGCATGATTTGAGATAAAGAATGCTCACATGTGACAATGTGATTGGTCTTGAAGTACCACACTTAAAATGCTATTTGAGTAGTTTATTGATCTCTTTCATGATTGAAAGATGTCATTTCATATAACAAGAAGGATAGTCAAAACAATACCTTTTACAACAAGGAATAGCTCGTATGTACAAATATGTACAATATGAATGTTTAGAAGATTGTATGTAAAAGAAAATTTGGCATGAAGTCCAAATAGACGAATAAAATATCTTCTATTTGAAAAAAATGTTATGGATTAGAAGTCCAATAACCTGAGAAATTATGATAATCATACGAGTGTATTAACCAAGGTTATACTTGTATCAATTCCCTAAAGATGATATATATGATTGGAATGCATCTCTTGAAGAAGATGTTTCTAGGGGGAGAAATATGATGATGTGCGTGGTTGTACTCTTTTTCCTTATCATGGTTTTTATCCCACTGAGTTTTTCGATGACAAGGTTTTAACGAGACAGCAAAGAACACGCAAATGATAGACACCTAAGGGAATGTAAATATGAAAGTCTATCACCATTCCAAAGATTAATGAGATCAGTAGAAGCAAAGAGAATGATCAAGATGGGTCATCCGCGATATCCATTGATTGCAGAAGAATGGCGATATACTTCTACTACAAATTCGTTCAAGTGAATATTTTGGCGATCAAGACGTCTCTAATTGCTACTTTCAAAAAACTAGTTCAACATATTGGATCACGCCGTCTCAAAACTTTCAAGTGATGTACTCATGAGGGGGAGTAATAGTGTATTTCACTCTTTTTCCCTTAACTATGGTTTTTCCCATTGGGTTTTTCTAGTAAGGTTTTTAATGAGGCAGTATCTTATGCGCATTAGGATCATTTTTGTATAATGGTCATCCAAGAGGGAGTGTTATGAATTAATTATATGGATGCCCATTATAAGGCCCATATTCTAGGAGGTTTAGAATATTCTCGATTTCCTTATTCTCCTTATTCAGCTTGCTCTCCAAGTCTATATAAACCTATATATACCTCTCTTTATTCATGGAATAAAAAAAACAATTTTATTTCTCTCTTTTATTCACAACATTACGTATATAATAACCGGAAGCTCTTTTGAAAAAAATAGTTTTTCTGCCACTATAGACGAGCAAATGAAACTTTAGCTCGTAATATCTTCAAAACTGAGCATTTAAAGACGTTCTCTATGAAAGATAAGGTTGGTGGTATGGTTCTCTCCGAAGAAAGGTGATGAAAAAATTGGTGAGAATGGGCTAGACAGACCCAACACGGGGAGAGCCCGAACATTCCCGTCAATAGAACCGGTAAACTCAGCGATTGCTAAGGGCTTTGAAGGGCCGTAATTGCTATAGTTAAAATAAGGCCCATTAAAGGGATCTTGGGCCAGGCCCACTTTGTACACAAGCCGGCCAGGCCCACTTTCAAAATTGGCCGAAATCGAAAGGGGTTTATGGAACGAAGATAAATTTTGATGTGGGTATCATCGGGAAAATGGTCAAAACCAACCCGAACTAAATTTAGTGTGCAAAAAAAAACTTGGACTAAAATACGGTGTCATTTCCTACCTAAACGACAACAAAATTTAAATTTTCTACCCCAATTATCAAATATGACATAAAACCTACCTTGACTATTAATCTGTTAGTCAACTTTAACGGAATGCTGACTAGACATGACACGGTGTCACGGGATTAAAACGATGTCGTTTTTAATTTGACTAAATATTGAAAAAAATCATTTATCGTGGTTCGAACCCGCAACATTATTGATAGTAAACAAACGTGGAAACCACTTGAGCTTTAAGACCATCATTATCGCGGTATCTTACCTAAGTCTCTTATCATTATTTGGTAATTTATTTAATCAGAAGAGATGAAAATAGTTAAGATATGTCTCTTATTTTGGAACCGTAAGATACGGTTCTTAGCTGCCACGTGACTAATTTTCATTGGACAGAGGTGTTGAAAAGAGAAAACTGTGCGATGTCTTTCCTTTTTCTCTCTCGTCGCTTCTCATCGCTCTCTCCGTCGTCAACCTCCGTCCTCCGGCCGCCGATTCAGTTTTTCTCCTCCACCTCTCTCTCGCTCTCTCTCTCGTTCAATGGGCAAAGTTTTTTCGTCCATCTGCTTATTTCGATGAGCTCCAGTTCGAATCCAGCGGCTTGTTCTCCGGAAGAGGTCAGATTTTAACCCCTATCTGATTAGGGGTTTTCATTTCTTGTGATCAGATTAGTTTTTCTTCTTCTACTGTGGTTGCAAGTTCATGATTGTTGGGTCTGAATCAGAACACGTTCTATGGTCTCGGCAAAAGGGTCTTATATGATTTGAATTGTTATAAACCCTATATAGTTTAATGCTAGAGAGAAATCGAGTTGTTTTACTGGATTTCCCGATTTGTGAGAT
>PKML01012562.1:16843-36547 GCA_002933935.1 Eutrema yunnanense | reverse complement strand
TACATAGAATTACAGTTCATACAAAACATTGTTCAAGAGCCAACATCAATGTTTAAGAAACATTCTTGTCCTTCCGCACAAACACGTTACCCTTCCGAGCCTTCACATACTCTTCAACTGCCTTCATCCTATCCTCAAGATCTCCGACCTTCTCTAATATCATACCCAGCTGATCTGTCAAGGTATGCATCGCGGCCACCACCTCCCCGAGAGACGGATTCTTAGCTCGGCCTCCACTCGCTGCTCTTTCCTCCTTTATTTCTCGCCATTTCACATCTTCATCCTTCATATCTTCAAACTCAACGGTTATTCCCTTGTGAAACAGCGCCTCCCAACTCTCCACAACAGGATCGTGCTCGTCAACATCGTCCTCCATTTCCATGATCGAATCCAAGAACTCTTTCTCCTCAGCCGTAGTTATCAACACATTGTCAATGTCCTGTCAAGTTAAACACATTTAAACAACCAGTATTACCAAGTTTTCCTAGTTTTACCAAAACAACCAGTATTACCAAGTTTTCCTAGTTTTACCAAATCTACTAGTATTACTAAGTTTTCCTAGTTTTTCCAAATCTACCAGTATTACCAAGTTTTCCTAGTTTTACCACATCTACTAATATTACCAAGTTTTCTATTTTTACCAAATCTACTAGTATTACCAAGTTTTCCTAGTTTTTCCAAATCTACCAGTATTACCAAGTTTTCCTAGTTTTACCACATCTACTAGTATTACCAAGTTTTCTATTTTTACCAAATCTACTAGTATTACCAAGTTTTCCTAGTTTTACCAAATCTACTAGTTTTAACAAGCTTTCATAGTTTTACCAAATCTACTAGTATTACCATGTTTTCCTAATTTTACCAAATCTACTAGTATTACCAAGTTTTCCTAGTTTTACCAATATCTGCATAGTCTTACCAAGTTTTTTAGTTTTACTAAAATCTGCAAATACTACTAACCGTAGTACTTCCGAGTATTTCATACACAGTCTCAAGAGGCCAGCCTCTCAGGTCGCATTTCTTCCACTTATACTTGCACATCCTTGGACAATCGTCCTTAAGAGCTTGAACAGGTTCTCGGATGCTACTTCTTAGTGCCGGAATGGCCTCCAACGCCAAAAGCTACAAACAAACGCATATAATTATACTTTGCAAAAAAAGGACCAACCTAGTCAAGTTCTACAATTTACCTCCAAAGGAAGACAAAAACCAGGAATCGCCCAGCCGCCTCGCACCTCACCGTTATAATGGCTCAACGTACTCTCTATGGACTCTAACATGTGATCAAAAGAGAATCTGCCCCAAGGAAATGTGTTACACAAATCTAGATCATCGACGTATCTTACAAATATGTCGAGCACGGATTTCCCTTTTGCTCCGGTTTTGGTGGGACAGTAGATGATGCTGCTCAAGAAATACAGCACCGCCATCTTTAGCCTATCTCCACTATCATCCGGTCCCATTTCCTTGAGCCGATCCCTCACGTCTTCCCTTAAAATCTTCTTTTTATTCGAATCATCAAAATACTTTTTCTTGAAGGAGGTGGACCCTTTTCGCTGCCAGTTGAGAGGATAGTTGCGGCAGTTGAGTCCTGAGATCATAGCATGCTCTCGTAACCCATATCGGATGGGAATGCCATTGACCACAAACCATGCCTCCTTTTTCCTTTGGATCGCAGCTGTACGCAACAACAACATCCACATGGGTTGAACCATATGATTGCTCTTCGGCATGTGGAGAATGTGGCAGAACTGAGGATGCTTCTCAAACCAATCTCTTTCCGTCACACTGAGATCGACTTCTTTAAACGTCTCTAAAACTTCTTCGACGTAGCACCGGGTTGATAGTTTTATATTCTTGCCATACTGCTCAGGCTGAAAGTACATTCCAAGTGGTTTCATGGCATCCTGCAAGAAAGCTTTCCTAGTATTACCATTTTAATATTCCTGGTGACCCGTGATCCTAGAATGAATTACCATGAACTCTCATTTCTACTTTGCCAGAAAACTAGGGTCTTACCTCCGCCGCACTATCCGCCTCAGTATCCGCCGCCGTATCCGCTGCCGTATCCGCCGCCGTATCCGACTCCGTATCCGCGACACTATCCGAAATCGTCTCCTCCTCCGAGTCTCTCTTCTCAGCCGTCGGATCAACACCCGCTTCTCCCGCCGACGATTCTTCCGGCCCACTCTCCGCCGGCGCCGTCTTCTTCTTCTTCGCCTCCCTCTTCTCCGACGTCTCCGACGCAGAAGTCGTCGGTCTCGTCTTCCGGGTTTGCCTCGTTTCCACCATTGAACTCGAATCGATTGAGAAGGGTCCGATTGAGAATCGATCAATTACTCCACCGGCGTTTCACTCACTGAGGAGAGTAAGGGGGGAAGAAGACGAAGTAAATCGGAGAAGAAGACGAAGTAAATCGGGGTTTGGGTAAGTAAATCGACAAATTAGGATTTAAGTTTTTTTTTTTTCTCTATTATCTCGGGTCAACCCGATCTAGGATCCATTTTTTCGGGTTTGCCCAGGTACAAACCGTAAATTAGAGGATTCTACCCTGATTTTTCCGTAAATTCCTTTGTTTTCCAATTAAAAAAAAATCAAAACTAAATTCACAATATATGGGGGAGATTTTAGCTCTTTTTTTGAGCATCAGGGAGATTCCAGACGATTCCCCGAAGCCACTGGTAAAGATTTGTTGGATTAAGGATAAATTTTACAGAGATAATAATGGGACATCGTCTTGAATACCACTCTCGTGAGAAATTCACCTCAAATCTCCCCCTAATATGAGTAAGTATATTTCTTTTATTTTTGAAATAGAAAACTGAGTAAATTACAAAAAAACCAGACCAAAATCAACATATTTACAGTTTTTACCCGATTCCCCACCCGATTACAACCGACCGGATAGCACTCACGCAAACCACACCCGATTCGGTTTTTATTTTCTTCAAAATTCATAAATCGAGCAAACCCCAAATTTCCCCCAAATCAAATCCCTAATTTTTTGATAACGGAACTCTATCGATCGGATCTCTTCGTAAAACTAGGGAAAAATGTCCGTTTTCGATCGATCCCCATTCTCCGAAAAGCTCAGTCGTGCTTCCGATCCGATCCTAAGATGGGTCCTAAAACAAGATGGACGAGGCGAAAGAAAAAGACTGCTCCAAAAGATACGGCGGAGAGCAGTTCGGATCCGGCGATTGTTGAGGCATCACAAACGAACAAGGAGGTTGAAGAAGAAGTAGAGATGGAGCGAACTCTACTTCCGACGATTGTTGAGGCATCACAAACGAACAATGAGGTTGAAAAAGAAGTAGAGATGGAAGAAGAAGAAGAGGACGCGAATGAAGAAGAAGAAGAGGACGCGAACGAAGAAGAAGAAGAAGAAAAGGACGCGGATGAAGAAGAAGAGAAGAAGAAAACTATGTTGGTTTGTAAGTAATACTGGTAGAACTAGGTAGAAATAGGCATTTTTAATATGTAATACTGGCATAACTTGGTATAAATGAATGTTTGTTGCAGGATTCCGAGGAGGAAACGACAGCAGTACAACCGCGAATGTACTTCCCGGCAACGGAATATACGAAGAAAATTAAGATATCGACGAGGTGTTATATCTACGATTTCTTGAAAACGTTAAAGGAGTTGAAGCATCCACTCAATAGTGTTGAGAAGAAATGGTTTGAGAAGCATCCGCAGTTCAAACACATTTTCCACTTGCCAAAAGACAAAAACCACAAGCTTATAGGCATGTGGATGCTCCTTCTTCGAACGGCATGCATCGAGAAGGAGAAGGAAGTTTGGTTCGTCATAAATGGCGTCCCCATCCGCTATGGTCTAAGGGAACACGCCTTGATTTCGGGATTAGACTGCTGCAACTATCCACTGGATTATATGCAAGCGGGCAGTACGGACTTCGTGACTAAGCATTTTGGGAAATCAACAATTAGACATCAAGACGTGAAAGAAAAGTTAGAGGAAATGGAACCTTCTCGAGATAGGTTAAAGATGTTGGTGCTCTACTTCTTATCCAGCATTGTTATAGGGCATACAAAGACTGGACCAGATGCTACGCCCGTGTTGGAATTCTTTCAAAGAGCGGTGGATGATCTTCAGTTATGTAAAAGCTTTCCTTGGGGGAGATTGTCATTTGATCACATGGTAAGGGAGATCTCTCACACTATGACGCATTTTGAAGGGGTCGTCAAAGAGGGTGTATTGTGGCCGATTCCAGGTTTCTGTATTCCTTTAGAGGTAAGTAAAATTTGTTTGAGGTATTATTCATTGTTATTACTTCCTATATTAAAGCTAACTCTAACTATATGTGTGTTGTGTAGCTTTTAGCATTTGAGGCAATTGCAGATTTGGGGATTAGATTCCGAGAAAGTATTTCAGGCGCATACATGAATTGTCCTAGGATGTGCAAGACAAAGTTTAAGAAAAGCGAATTGAAAGGGTTTCCTCTTGAGAAAATAAATGCAAAACTTGGTGAAACTACGGTTAGTTATCTTTTGCATATGTTTACATTGTTCATGTAAATGTTTATATTCATTGTTTACATTCACAGGATATTGAAAGTATCGTGGTAGCTAGAGATGAAGAATATTCTCTTCTGGCTCGAATCACAGAAACAGATGACGACGATGATAAGCATGATATGGTTGTTAACGGTTGGATGCAGCGTCTTCGCCAAGGATATACCGTATTGTTTGAAGAGTTACGCAACCAAGACGTGGCTTCCCGATTAGCACCACCAAACCTGCTTTTAAATGAGAATACCGCCAATGAAATCCTGGTAAACACGCCTTTAACTGAATTGGTGGAGCTGTTAAACACCATGAAAGCAAATATGGGAGAACGATTGAATGTAATTGAGGGCAAGGTTGGTGGATTGGCCGAAAGAGTTCAACTGTTGGAATCTTTTGTGAATGAGCAAGTAGGAGAAGGGGAGACATCAAAGGTAACCATCTTGTATTATTAAACTCTAGGTTTAGTTGGTAATACTAAAGTAAAACTGTATTTGATTGCAGGCTGCTGGAAAGAGGAAGCGGACAAGTTCCAAGAAGATAATATGAAGAGTAGAAGACTAAATCTGTGTTTGTTTTTGTAATTTATTTCGTACAACTGGTAATACTGCGTAAAATTATGTTGTTTATTTTGGGTATTCGATTTTGTGCAACTGGTAATACTGCGTAAAACTATGTTTGTTTTGGGTATTTGATTTCGTGCAACTGGTAATACTGCGTAAAACTATGTTTGTGTTGGGTATTCGATTTCGTGCAACTAGTAATACTATTTATAACTATGTTGTTTGTTTTGGGTATTCGATTTCGTGCAACTGGTAATACTAATTATAACTATTTGAAAACATTAGTGGTAATACTAGGTATAACTATTTGAAACAAAGACAGAGAACATTGATTGTTGAAAAACAGTAGGAGAATCCCCATAGAAATTGTCTTGGAAAACATTAAACAAAAACATTGAATAGTCTTACAAAACACAAAACATTAGGGTAGGAGAACATAGAAATTGTCTTGGAAAACAAAGATAAACATTTCGACCCACAACATCCGCTAAACATTTCGACCCACAACATCCGCCAATAATTCCTTCAGCTTTGCAATCTCTTCAGTATTGTTGTTCAGCTTCATACGCATATGCTTGATCTGGATTTCATGATACGCATTTGCTTTTTGTCGAACCTCATTCTTGAACTTATCCATCTCTTCTTCGAAAGCCTCAACCCATTTTTTTTTCGAATGTGGTAGCCATCATTCTACACATAAAGACAGAAATCATACTGGTGATATCTATCCTAAACCCAAAAATTAAAAATAGTAAACCCTAAAACGAAATTTAGAAACTATACCTCATACACATTGCAGGTGAAGTATATCATTCCTGGTAAAGTGTCCTCACCGGCTTGAGAGATCTCATGGATGATTCGTCCACCACATGGACAACTCTTCGGAATGCCATAGTCACCGTCGGCTATGAAATAAAGCCTGTCGATTTCCCTTTTGGTTCTCTTGTCGTCGCTATAACTCGGATCCATAAGCAAGAGTTTTAATCGGGAATGAGTCTCGAGAGGGATAGAAGTGAAAGAGAGAGAAATCGTGGATGAGAGGGAGAGAAGTGAAATGTGAGAGAAATCGTGGATGATAGGGAGAGAAGTGAAATGAGAGAAGTGAAATGGGGATCCAGTGAAATGAGAGAGAGAGGAGAAAGAAAAGAAATAAAAGTAGATAATTCCAAAAATAAAAAATTTGGGGTATTTTGAGTATTGGGCGCCAAAAGTTTGGGGAATTTTTGGGTTTGGCGCCAAAACATTTAGACGTAGTTATACAGAATATAGTAGTTGTACGAAAGTTACAAATAGTTTTACTTTGGGTGTTTTCCACTTAAATTAGTATTACTTTCCCTAATTATTTTTGTTTTTAGTTTTACAGATGATTTTAGCCGATTATAATCTATTTCTAATTGAACTATGCATGAATATGTTTAAAATCAATTTAGGTGTAACTTTTGCATCCTATGTTGGTTCTTATTTACAAAATGATCTTAAAAGTATAACGAGATATAGGGATAGATTATACAATTAACATTCTAATATGATATTATTTTGTAATTTCCTACTTAATACATTTGATAACATTTTTGGTTTGTACATTAACATTTTTGGTTTTTACATTAATTTCCTACTTAATACATTTGAGAACCAACAATACATAGTATTACATAAGGAAAAGCAGTTTTACATAACCAATACATAGTATTACATAAGGAAAAGCAGTTTTACAGAACCAATACATAGTATTACATAAGGAAAAGCAGTTTTACAGAACAAAAGCAGTGTATTACATAAGGAAAAGCAGTTTTACAGAACAAAAGCTAACAACGATCACAAGTTCTTATCTCCCAATAAAATCCAGGGTAGTGTTCTTCGACGCCTTTTATTCGGTGTCCTTCGATAACGCCTTTCTCCTGCTGATGGAAACCTCGCCACTCTCCTCCTACCCTTGTTTATCTTGCGATCCGGAGGTAGGATTTGCTTCTCTTTGATGTAATCGGGGACAATCCATGCAGACATATCCGGGACAACATAAATGGACCTGTGATAAGCCAATGCCCACAACTCCGTCCAATAATATTTCGAACACAACTCATGGACTTCTATTTGGGTATCACGACAACTAACTCCACCACCATTTTTTCTGAATGAGATGTATGCTGCTAGTGCGTGGAGACAAGTATACTTCTGAATATCGAAGAACCTACAAGAGCAACTCTTCCTTTCCAAGTTCACCGAATAAACCTTAGTATCAATATCAACGACTTCATATTCGAGCTCGTAACTGTTTACCTCCCTCACGGTTAATTTCTTAGCAGTAGCCCAATTATCATGCAAGAAGTTCTCAACCAAAGGCACCAGTTTGTTATCAACATGTCCTGACACGGCCTCTTTCCTATGCTCGTTAAACCAATCAGAAAACTTTGCAATGATAGTATCCAGCATGGGTATTAAGGAGTACTTCCTCGCGTTGTTAAAAGTCTTGTTCAGAGATTTTGCAGAATTGCTCGTGTCTAGGTTGTATCGGGCACCGGGAAAAAAACATCTTGACCATTTTTCTTTCACGGTGCTTTCCTCCACATACTTCGCCGCGGAAGGAAATCTCCTCTTAAACACGTTGTAACGACTGTAGAACTCAGCCTCTGTGTGAGCCCAACCGCACTCTTGGAATCTGAAAGCCACTACGGATTTGTTTGCATTAGAAGCATTACCTTTCACGTTTTGGGCCAAATGCCATAAACAATACCCATGCCGAGCTTCTGGGAACACGTTTGTTATTGCATTGATGAGGCTTGGATTTCTATCACTCACAAATACCAATTCAGAGGAGTCCCCTAGGTTGCCTAAAACGCTTTTCAACATCTCGAAAAACCATGTCCAACTCGCATTGTTCTCACCGTCGAGTAAACCGAACGCTATGGGATAAATGTGACGATTAGGATCTTGAGCAACGGTGAAAACTAATACTCCACCATATCCGTTCTTCAAGAATGTTGCATCCACAATTATCACTTTCCTCATGCATGCAAACCCTTCAATGCTAGCTCCCAAAGCTACAAATAGATACTTGAATTTTCCCGCCTCATCAAGTTCCACACTAGTTATCGTTCCACACTTGACCTCCTCTAACACGTACAAATAACTATACAATATCTTGTACCCATCTTCCGGACTACCACGCATATCACAAACCGCTTGATTTTTCCCTCTCAACGCCGTCGAGTATGATATTTCTACACCAAATTCTTGCCTAACTAGTTCCCTGATGACATTAGGCCTTGGAGTTTCGAGTTTCCCAGGATATTTCTCACTCAAATAAGATGAAACTAGTTGTGATGAGCCTCTCCTCTTATCAACGCTTGCACTCTGATCAGCCCGGTTGCATGTGTGCATCTTCGTATACGTTCTAATCGAGAACATATCCGTGTTATCAATCCTTGCTGCTCGTAGACCCCAACTACATATTTGTATAGAACATTTTACCACCCACCGCGTTCTATCAGAATGTTTTATAACATAATCAAAAGAGTTAAGAAATGACAATTTCTGAACCAACTCTATAACCGCCTTCTTATCTCGGAATTCTTGACGCACACTCACACCAAAACCGTCTTCCCATGGAGCTACAAACTGAATACCTTCAACAACGGGTGCTTCTTCATAATATTCATCACGCATACCCGATGTGTTATCCTCCAATACATCATCATCATCCTCTCTCACCTCCTCTTCTTCATTTGCTTGTCTGTTGTCTACATACAACGTCAAGGCATTAGGTCCTATTTCATCATAGCTTCGGTTGTCATAGTTCATACCATACGAGCTTTTCCCCGCTATCGACTATTGCGAGGGAAACTCCGGTCTAGCCATGACCTCCACATTCAAAACAGGTCTATGGTTCTCTTTATCAACTGTCATTACATAACCAGCAAGATCGTCATCATCATCAATACTCAACTGTTCTTCACATCCAACCACCATAGGAAAGTAACTCAATTCCAATCTAACCTTACTTTCATCTAACGCATGCTTCTTGTATAGCCTACCTTCTACCTTCTCCAAACTTATCTCCTCTTTCAACAATACACTATAAATGCGCCCCTGGCATTTATAATAGATGCAGACGCTGTTGGTCATTCTATCCTGCGAAAACAACACCAAACAACTCAATATATACTTATAGTTGTACCCAGTTTTACACTTGTTGTCCACAGTATTACGAAGTTGTCCACAGTGTTACGAAGTTGTCCTCAGTTATACCACCATTTTTAATTAATATATGATTATTCACAGTGATACCTAGTTCTCCCTAGTTCTCCTCGCGCAGGAACACAAATTTATTCGATTTCGGGTTCCAATCTGCAAACAATCCACAACGACTCTACCTCTAAAATGCATTTCTACTCAACTTAAAGTCTCAATCGACCCAGAATCATTGCTAAACAACAATGTGCAAACTCATCAATTGAATCTCAAATCTCCAATGCAATGGAGCTCAATGGAAGTTCAATGGAGCTCAATGGAGATCGAGAGAGAAGCACAAACCTCGCTGGAGATCGACGGACTCGCGACGGAGGCAATGACTGCTGGCCGGATCCGCGACGGCGCCGACGTCGGAGCTGGATTCCTCCCGCGTCGAGTTTTCCGTTTATTTTTTTATTTTTATTTTTTTTCTTTTGATCTAACCGAATTTGTTGGGTTTCCCTGGGTTTGGATCATACTTGGGTAGGGTATTTGGCTGGGTTTGGATAGGGCAAATTTGTAATTTTGCTTACTCATTAAAAAGGAGAGTGGTATGAAGATTAAGTTAGGGTAGTGTTGGTTTTTTGTTTCCTCATAATGGTATATGAGGTGATGATCCGATAATAATAGAGGAGGAAAAAGAATAAAACCCGGAAAATTTAAAGAGATAATAATATATAAATGTGTTTGTAATATTAATCAAAAAAGACTTACAGCTTAAGTGGTTTCAACGTTTGCTTACCATTGATAATGTTGTGGGTTCAAACCATGACAGTGGATCTTTTTTCAAAATTTAGTATAATACTTGCGACGAGCAGATCGATAAGGCGTATAGGCTGAGTCGTATTGAAAATCGCGAGAGTCGTGTTGAAAGCTATGGGATTTGATAAGTTCCAGGTAAAGGGAGCATAAGCGGCTCACTCGGCCTCGGCTCAACCACTGTTAGGAACCTTATCTCCCCCCACAACCGTCGTATTGACTCTTACAATCGCCGTGTTGACTCGGCCTATCGGCAAAGCGATAAGCTCAACGAAAGTACCAAAGATAACAAGAATCGCAACCCATGAGATGAGAGAGAGTAACCAGAGCTTATGAAAGATGTAGAGAAGTCTGAAAACTAAAGAGAGTTTAGAGATTCATAGAGAGAGAAACTAGAGAGAGGAGATCTGATGCCTGAAACAACACTCCCACTTGTGAACCCATATGAGTTCTTCACCAGAAAGCCTAGCGCTTTCTCGATCAGAAACGTTCGCGAACTCATACANTCATAGTCCAGTACTCTGATATCAAAAAGCCGTCCGAGTCGGAAATCATGGTGATAGAAGAAGATAGCTTCCCTCCACCAGAGGATTTCATCACCGATAACGTATCACACTCTCCATAAAAACGACGTCGTATTAATTTCGTGACACCGTGTCACGCCTAGTGAGCATTCCGTCTAAGTTGACTAACAAATTAATAGTCAAGGTAGGTTTTATGTCATATTCGATAGTTGGGGTAGAGAATTTAAATGTTGTTGTCGTTTAGGTAGGAAATGACACCGTATTTTAGTTCGGTTTTTTTTTGGCACACTGAATTTAGTTCGGGTTGGTTTTGACCATTTTTCCGGGTATAATCACCCGACTCAGATTCATAGTTTGTTTCTGAATCTAGTATGCATAACTTTGTTTTGACTGATCATTAATGGAGAATGTAGTTCATAGCCTCTCAATTTCAAAGCTTTTTTGGTTCATATGTTGTTTGAATTTGGACTGCTGCGTAAGACTGTTCGTTCTTTGGTTTCCACAAATGATCAAAAGGAATTTTAAAAGAGCAATTAAACCAAAAAAAATTTGATTCTGGTGATATATCATCTTTTCTCTTTTTTTTCCGTTTTCGTTTTCTTCTCATTCTTAATTTTCATCACCCCAATAAACTAAAAACTTTAAAATTACAAAAAAATCTTTCAAGAGGTAAACTTCTGTTAAGAATGGTCATAGTAAAATAGAATTCAAAGTATGGGAAAAAAGAATTATATATAATAATTTAAGAAAAATGTTTGTTTTTATATTTAGGGAGAGTTACTTAAATAGCATAGAAATTAGGTAAAATGACTAGACTAATAAACAACTTTTTTTTATTACTGAAATGTTTTTCATACCCAGGATGCCCTTCTAAGCATTTGATAACAAAAACGTAATTACAGGAATGCCATTACTTTTTTTTCCACATCAGCGAAAAAACAGGCGCGGCGCCTACGTGGTACAAAAACTGCCTACGTGTATTATGAAGGCCTGCCGCAGAAATTTCTCGCTGTAGTGACGGCAGACTTACAAGACGAGCGACTGATTTAAAAGAACGGCCGACTTATGAGTTGGTCGGCTGATTTATATTCATAAGTCAGCCAGATGTCACGGCAGACTTATATGAACCTCGACCGACTTATGAATTTTCGGCTGACTTAGGAGTACACGACACGACTTATTTATATTCGGACGGCCGATTTATGAAAAATTTGGTTGACTTATTGCTATGACATGGCCGACTTATTGTTGCCCGGCTGACTTATCGTAAATCCGGCTGACTTATTTGGCTGATTTATTTTGCAACGGCATACTTATGCGGGTTAATTGTGGCTGACTTATATTAAATCAGCCGTAATAAGACCGATTTACTTAAAAGTCAGCCTAATTACGGCTGAATAATTAGCGAAAGATTAATTACTGTAATAGTATGCTATTGACGACTGACTTATATGATGTAGCGGCTGACTTATGTTTTCCACCTGATTTATGTGTTTTGATGGCTGATTACATGAAACTTTATTAATTACTTAAATAGTATTTTAGTGTCGACAGACTTATAGTTTTGTTTGATGGCTGATTTTACATGGCTGATTTATAAGTTCATTTGATGGCATGTTTCCATTTCAGCAAAATAAAGATTACACATCAGCTTTGAACACATACATTATTAGGTTTAGACTCTGTCTTCGTCGTCGTCGTCTGTATCTTTCTTCTTCTTCATTGTTGTTCTTTATCTCCATTCTTCATCCTTCTTCATCCTATACCAGATCTAAACCTTTGAGTGGAATATAAATGGATCCGGTGATTAATGTTTGCGGGACATGGGTTCATACAAATCGATATGTATTCAACGTCGACAAGAGAGGATGTAAGGTTCTAAAAGTTAACGAACAAACAACCTACAACGATTTTGTACAGATGGTAATGGAGGATTATGGGTTGGATACACGGATCTGTAAAATTCATCTGAGCTACATGTTCTCTAACAAGATTTTGAAAAAAATCTCGCACGATACTCCACCGGTTTATGTCTGTAATTCTCGCCAATTTCAAGGTTTTCAAACGGCTGACTTAACTGTACGATACGGCTGACTTATCTGTACGATATGGCTGACTTATCTGTACGATACGGCTGACTTATCTGTACGATACGGTTGATCTCAAATCAGCCAAACCTCAAATCCGACAGTTGTAAATCAGCCAAACCTCAAATCTGTGTGTTTGCATTTTAAAAATTTTATTTAATTTGATAGGTTCTCTTAATATTTTTATTTCAATATTAAGTAATTTTAAGTCTTACATCAACAATGAGTTATATTTGTAAGATTTACACTTCTTGTATGTTTATTCTTATCATGTTCATCTCAAACCCTAAACTACATACAATATAATCCTTGCCATGTATTTATAAGAATTTTCATAAATAAGCCTATAATATCATTATTTCCTTGAGATTACTAAGTTATAAACATGTCATATCTATATTACCATAAACCTTATATATAGTAACAACATAATCCTTACCATGTATTATCTATATGGCTAACTGTATTAGAATTAAACCATAAATCCTACATTACATGTTTTGTAGTAACTATGTTATCATATATAACAGAAAAAAATCTCATAATTCAATGTAAAACTTGTAATCCCATAAATTCAAAAATATTTTATGTGATCAGTCGGCCATAATAGATGACAAATCGGTCATACCTCAAATATGTGTTTCAAGGTTTAATTAATAATTGGTAATAATTTTATTTCAAAATTAAGTAATTTTAAGTCTCACTTAAAACAGTAACTCCTAAATGGCATTATCGTTTAAAGACATAAAGGCATAAATCAGCCATCATATAAACATAAATCAGCCATCAAGTTTACATAAATCAGCCATCATATAAACATAAATCAGCCATCAAATTTACATAAATCAGCTATCAAATATAAATAAGTCAAGTATATATAAATCAGACATCAAGTGTACATAAATCAGCCATCAAGTATCCATAAATCGGCCATCAAGTTTACATAAATCAGCCATCAAATATACATAAATCAGCCATCAATGTAGCGTGGATGATTCTGGCACTGGTTTTCATGGCAGGTTTTGACCAGTTATAGGCGATTAAACCAGAGATACCACAAAGCCATAAACAACCTATGAAGAGTCAAATTGAGATAATAATATCAGACAAACTCACAAGCGTCAACGAAATTAAGAACACAGATAAAAAATCGGATCTGAGGAATAATTCAGATAAATACGACATAACCTAGATCTATAATCGATTTGGTTTCAAATATAAATAAGTCAAGTATGTATAAATCAGCCATCAAGTGTCCATAAATCGGCCATCAAGTTTACATAAATCAGCCATCAAATATACATAAATCAGCCATCAATGTAGCATGGATGATTCTGGCACTGGTTTTCATGGCAGATTTTGACCAGTTATAGGCGATTGAACCAGAGATACCACAAAGCCATAAACAACCTATGAAGAGTCAAATTAAGATAGTAATATCAAATAATTCAAAAGCGTCAACAAAATTAAGAACACAGATCAGAAAATTCGGATCTGAGGAACAATTCAGATAAATACGACATAACCTAGATCTATAATAACGATGAACCAAGACAAATATTTGACGAAACTAGATTCGGGTATTCTTATTAGATGAGGTTACCAACAAAAAAAGATTAAATCTGAAGAATATGAAGATGGAGAATAAGAAGATGAGAAGAAGAGAAAGAAGGAGACAAAGAGGAGAAAAGAAGACTTACCGTGGGTCGACGCAGCGGTAGAGGATGAAGGGGACGAAGAGTAGAAGGAGACGAAGAGAAAGAAGGAGAAAATAAGACTTACCGGTATCAACGACGTCGGAATCTGAGACGAGGAGGGAATCCGGGAACAAAACTGCGTCTTCGCCGGAGCCGGAGCCAGAGCGGAGGTGATTCGGCGAGTGAGAGATGCGGCTAGAATTTTAGTTAGAAGAGAAAAAGACAAGAGAAACAGAAAGAAATGAGAAATTAATGTTGTTTTTTCTTCTATATATCTCACTTAAAAAAATTTAAATGGCATTATCGTTAATTACAGTTTGTACGCAGCCCTCAATGGATATTTTCTTTAAAAGTTGTATCATTTAAGTAATATCAAAAATGTATATATTACTCTAGTCATATCACAATGTTTTTGTGCTATTTGAGTAATTGTCTCTTATATTTATGATGTGAAAAATGAACAAACAAATTGGAGATATGGGAAAATGTAAAAAACAAATATAGAAAATATAGATTATTACCTATATGGTCATCGAGCACATTCAGGACAAGACGTCAAGACCAATATAGTTTGATGCCATTGGGAGAGTCAGAAGACCACAAAGTTCATCAACAAATCCATACCAACAATATTTTGATACGCAACAAGAAACATGTAGGAAATATGTTGAACATGTCTTCAGAATTCTCCAATCGCGTTTTGCAATTGTAAAAAGATCGTCTTGTTTTTGGAAAAAAAATGTAATACATGACATAATGACTACATGTATAATTTTACATAATATGATAATCAAGAATGAGCGTGATCTCAATGCGCCAATTGAAGTTGGAAGAGAAGCTCCACCTCCGGAGGTTGAAATAACAAAGGATGAAAATATCCGATTTCAAAAATTTATTAGTTGATATAGACAAATCAAAGACAAAAAGCTAATTTCTCACTTCGAAACGCGTTAATTGATCATTTGTGGGAGAAGTACACTAATTTTGATGGTTAAACAAAAATGTATTAGTTTTTTGTTTTTTAATTAATCTGGTGTAATAAACTTTTATAATAAAGGGTTTTCTGCAAAAAAAACGTCACCTAGTTCCGATTTGCAAAAAAACATTAACCGTTTATAACCGTTGGCGAATATTAGGATGGTCGGCAATTTGTCGGAAATTCCAGACCGATTTCCGACTATTTTCCGACGAGATATATACGTTAATATACCCGTTGCATTAGCCGTTTATAACCGTTGGCGAATATTAGGATGGTCGGAAATTGGATTAAATTTTCGACCAATTTCCGACCAGTAAGGAATCCGACCAACTCCCGACGAAATATGTACGTTAATATGCCCGTTGCACTAGCCGTTTCATAGCCGTTTGAATTTTTTACAATGGTCGGGAATCCGCGGAAATTTTAATTATAAATACAACACCACCCTCATTCACAATTTACACCAAAAAAAAAACATAGAAAATGTCTTCTTCAAATCCAAACACTAGAGATTATTTTCGATCGTGGATGGATAGACCACGGCAAGATCCAGCGACGAATCTACTGACGGATGAGTATGCACAAGGTGTTGAGGAATTTATGACATTTGCGACAAACAATAGCATGACGTCGGAATACGGTAAATTATATTGTCCTTGTCCTAAATGTCGGAATCATAGATTAGTCTCTATTGGGGAAGTATGGAAGCATCTTTATAGGAATGGGTTAATGCCGAGTTATAAGATTTGGTATACGCATGGAGAAACTGATGCAACGGTGAAATATCATTGTAGTGATTTTAATTATTCAGGTAGAATAGAGGAACCAACACCGAAAGTAGATGCAAACGTTCAGATGGTGAATGATGCGTATCGCGAAAACGTAGCATCGTATGTTCCGGATGGTATTAGAATAGAGAAACCTAATTTAGAAGCTCAGAAGTTTTTTGATATGCTAGATGCAGCTAAGCATCCACTATACGAAGGATGTAGAGAGGGAATATCGTCTTTATCAACTGCAAGCAGGTTGATGACAATAAATACCGATTTCAATTTGGCGGAGGATTGTGTGGATGCGATAGCTGATTTTGTGAAATATATTTTACCTGAAGATAATGTCTCACCGGCTTCATACTACGAGGTTCAGAAACTTGTAGCTGGTCTTGGATTGCCGTATCAGATGATAGATGTGTGCATCGACAATTGTATGATATACTGGAGAAAGGACGAAAACCGTCGCAAATGTCATTTTTGTGGGAAACCTCGGTATCAGGAAATGGGTGGCAGAGTACCAGTTCCACATAAACGGATGTGGTATTTGCCGTTAACAGATAGGTTGAAGAGGTTATATCAATCCGAGCGCACGGGTGGAGCTTTGAGATGGCATGCAGAACATAACTCAGATGGAGAGATTGCGCATCCCTCAGATGCAGAAGCGTGGAAACATTTTCAAGAGGTGTATCCTAGTTTTGCGGCTGAGCCAAGGAACGTATACCTCGGGTTATCTACAGATGGATTCAACCATTTTGGGAAACATGGGAGGCAATATTCATTGTGGCCAGTAATCGTCACACCTTACAATTTGCCGCCTAGTTTGTGCATGAAACGAGAGTTTTTGTTCCTCACGATTCTTGTCCCCGGACCGGAGCATCCTAAGAGATCCCTTGCTATTTTCTTGCAGCCATTAATTTATGAGTTGAAAATGTTATGGAAAGATGGTGTTCAAGCGTTCAATGTTTCTCTCCAACAGAATTTCACGATGCGTGTGGTACTTATGTGGACCATAAGTGATTTTCTAGCATTTGGTATGCTATCTGGATGGTCGACTCATGGAAGGTTAGCGTGCCCGTATTGTCAAGATAACACTGATGCGTTCCAATTGAAGCACGGTCGAAAGACTTCTTGGTTCGATTGTCATCGACGATTTTTGCCGCATGATCATCCATATCGTCGGAGCACGACATTGTTTAAAAAGAACAAAAAAATATTTGATGGTCCACCTCCTGAGCCGGATGGGAATAACATCATCACTCAGTTGAGAGATTTTGGTGCTGAGAAGACGGTTTCATGTGGTGGTAATGGTCATTTTCCCGTAGATGGTTGTGGCGAGTACCACAATTGGAACAAGAGGAGTATTTTTTGGGATTTGCCATATTGGAAGAACCATCTGCTGCACCATAATCTAGATGTCATGCACATTGAAAAAAAACTTTTTCGACAACATCATGAATACTGTTCTAAATGTGCAAGGGAAGACGAAAGATAATTTAAAGGCCAGATTGGACTTGCCAGAAATTTGTTCTCGGAAGGAACTCCATATAATGGCGAACGGAAAATCCCTGGCCCCCGCTTTCCGTTTGGATGAGCCTTCAAAGGATGAGTTCTTCGACTGGATTACGCATAGTGTTCAATTCCCAGACGGATACGCATCTAACCTTCGTAATTACGTTAATATTGGAGAAGGGAAGTTTTCAGGGATGAAGAGTCATGATTGTCACGTTGTCATGCAACGCCTCCTTCCATTTGCTTTTGTCGGTCTTCTTCCTAGAAACGTCCATGGAGCTATTGCATGTACATTTATAATTTACAAAATTATATCTAAATTTTACTAAATTTATCTAAATTGTCTAAATTTTACTAATTTTATTTATCATTTATGCATGGATCGGTGCTTTATTCCGTGATCTATGCACGAGATCACTTACTGCAGACGGTATCCAAAATTTGGAGGAGAAGATACCGGCTCTCCTATGCAACCTCGAGAAAATATTTCCACCAGCATTTTTCGATGTTATGGAACATCTTCCTATTCATCTCCGTAGGGAAGCAACACTTGGTGGGCCGGTTCAATATCGATGGATGTATCCGTTTGAGCGATATATGCTCCACCTAAAGAAGAAGGTGAAAAATCTTGCAAGAGTCGAGGGTTCTATTGTTGCACAGAGCGTGAATGAAGAAGCATCCAACTTTGCTATCTACTACTTTCCATCTTCGGTGAAGACTAAAAGTAGCCGACATGCACGTCATGATGATGGAGGAGAAAACCGCTGTATCCGGTCTATGTCCCAAATCTATTTGTAGAAATTGGAAGGCTTAGTGGAAAAGAGAGGTCTAGACGACTAACAGAGGAGGAAAAAAGGCATTTGCATACATATCTTCTGACAAACTGCGAAGACGTTTTCGAATATGAGAGGTACGTCACTTGATTTTGAATAATGTATTTGTTTAGTAATTACCAAAAATTAATCCTTGATAGTATTTTGAATAATGTATTTTTTTATTCACAGGATATACATGGAGCAAATAAGGAATTGGTTCCCAAATTGCACAGAGGATGAGCTTATGGTCCGTAAACAGAATGAATTCGCGGATTGGTTGAAATATTACGTAAGTGCTCGATTTCCCTCAATCAAACTAAATTTTACATGCTTACACATATTGTTTATGAGTGTCCACAAATTGTACATGTTGATCAGATGAATACTACTGGGATATCGATTCCCACATGGTTAGTTGAGATGGTGCGTGGCCCTAATTTTGTTCCAAGTGTTTATCCGATGTATGGCACTCGGGGTATGCTTTTAAGGCTTTTCGTGAAAGGAGCTCAAGGACAACATGCAACTATGGTATTTCATCTACATCTGGAGAAATTGTCTACTACGAAATACTTCACAAAACATTAGAAGTCAAATATCCAGGAATGATTGGTTTGAAGTGCATTGTGTTCTATTGTGATTGGTATGATCCAGTGGAAGGTCTACGTCAAGACGAATTCGGTGTGACATGTGTTCACGGAGGCAAGCGACATCGGAAATACGATCCATTTATTCTTGCTTCACAAGCAAACCAGGTTTCCTACATTCGATACCCCCGGGTTAGGAACAAGCAAGATCCGTGGATTGCAGTAACATCGATACAACCAAGAGGAATGATATATGGTGTTTCCGAGCATGACCTTTTACAGGAAATGCCAATTGGTAATTTAGGTGAAATCGAGCATTCTCTAGAGGTTGACCTTGTGGTTGACTTCACCAGCATGGGCGAATTATTTGAGGATTCTGAAGAAGAGAGAGGAGAATTTGATGAGGATTCTGATTCAGCTACTTCATATTATTCATCGGACTCAGAATAGGTTTTTGTAAAAAATATTTTATATGCATTTATTTTTAAGTAACAAATTTATGAAACTTTTTTCACATGCTTTAATTAGTTGTGCGATTATTTTTAATTAATAAGGATTCCTATACATCTATATCATTTTATTCATCAGTTTCAGAATAAATTTGTAACAATGTTTTTTCATATGCATCTATTTTAAATAAACAAAATTTTCAAAATTGTTC
>PKML01012401.1:688134-738536 GCA_002933935.1 Eutrema yunnanense | reverse complement strand
ATAGACACAGGAGCCCACACAACAATAATGAATCCAAAAGTACTCCCATCATCCATATGGCGCCCATATCAGCAAGAGTTCAGGGTAGCAAATTCCGGATCATTATCGATCAAGCTCAAATCAAAGCCAATCACAATTGAACTCTTCCCAGGATGTCAAATTACGACGGAAGTCCTAGGCTCATCAGCACCCGGAAAAGACATAATTCTGGGATGGGATTCCTACTATGCCCTAAAAAGGAGTTTTGACATATCAATCGAGCCAAGAGGAATAAGATGGAAAACCTTATACAAGGCCTTCACAACGATACCCCGGCTATTCGCAATCGAAGAACTTCCATCCCCAGAGTTCTGCAAGATCAAAGAAGAAATCACAGCAGATTCATGTGCGGAATCTCATACTGAGTTCCTTCAAATATGCACAAACCCACTGTGGTTAAACAAGGATTTCTTCGTGTCACTACCATTCACTTCGGATTTCTTCGTGAAGACGCATGGAATAATGCTCTCGGCCCGGAAAATGGTCATAGCCCGGCCCAACATCGAATTCCTTGGAATGCATATTGTAAATGGGCAATTTGCCCCACAGGCCCATTTAGCCACGACACTGCTGGAGTTTCCAGACAGCGACCTCTCGAAAAGACAGGTCCAACAGTTCCTAGGGGTAATCAATTACCTCAGCGACTTTATCCCGCAACTTTCACAATTAACGCGTCCACTACAGAAGATGTTGTCCAAGAATCCTCCTTTATGGACAAACAGACAAACAGAGGCGGTCAAAAGGCTAAAGTCAGAAATACAAAAGCTGCCACCAATAAAGATTCCCTGCGAAGGCACGCGTGTTCTACAAACAGACGCAAGCGATAAGTATTGGGGTGCGGTCCTACTTGAAGAAATTAGTGGCAAACGTCAAATCTGTGGATACAAAAGCGGACGCTTTAAAGATTCGGAGCTGCATTATCACTCCACGTTCAAAGAGATCTTAGCTGTCAAGCGAGCAATTGAGAAATTTGAGTTCCATCTGATTGGACACAAATTTCGCATAGAGATGGACATGTCATCTTTTCCAAAGATGCTACAGTTCAAGCAGAAAATGGTCACTCACCAACAGTTACTAAGATGGAGCGAGTGGTTTTCAAAATACGACTTCGCTTCCTTCTATTTAAAGGGCACGAAAAATGTTCTCGCCGACATGCTCAGCAGAAATCCTTTAAAAGAAATTCAGATGATGGCGAGCTCCTCCGCATCCGGAAAAGAATTCTACGATTTTGATGCCAACATGCCCGAAGATGCCCATCAACTCGTCAACATGAAGATCATTCATGAGCATCTCAAAGAAAGGATTTTCAGGTACCAGTCGATCATCATATCAAAATATGGCGTCAAATGTCAGCACATCGCGCCATTAGGGATACATCCAGACCATCCGTTCGCTCATCTCTACAGAATCGAGAGTACCGAAATACCCGAGGAAGTCCTCTGTTTCCTCTGGTATATCTGTTCAGTATACACCATAGGTATCGCTTTCGATATACACTGGCTGTATCAGTTCATTAACACGCGCCAAGGTCACAAGGATTGTCTCTCCACGTTCCTAACATGGTTCGCACCACTAAGTGCCTGGAGTGGTAAGCTGAGAAGGTCAGCAAAAACGGTCAACTTACCTTACAAGAAGCTAAAAGGGCAAGGTTGCCTCAACCCGTTCTTCAATCCTCACACGGTATACTTCTTCCACCGCCCTATTCAAGTCAACGTCAAAACAAACAAGATGCACGCACTACCAACACTTATCCACCACGACGACTTCAAGAAGGGTGTTCGTCCAGACTTCAACGTCTACGACAACAAAGGATTCGAAGACTTCCAGACGCATGCATTTCGCCTCAACAGTGCTAGGCAGATGTTCCACATTCCGTTCACCTTGAATTGGAACTACTACCCCATAGATTACCAAATGAGTCTAGACGAAGACTTGCAGTACTTCGAAAGCAAACCAACCACGAAGCAAATCCTACCAAATATGGTGGCCCCACTCCGATCAAATTTGGTAATCCCGTCACTAGCCCCGGCAAATAACCAAGTCCCATCACCAGGTCCCGCGACTAAATCTCAGGAATACTTCCAAGATGCACAGTCTCCAGACGACGAGATGAATATCGACGAGATTGGACAAAAGTTCGGTTTAAACAAAGAAGAACCACGTGACGAGTTCGACGATCCAGAAAACGAATACAAATGTCCAGATGATTATTACGGATGCTGCGACGAGCATATCATCGAGTTCGAAATGGATCATTAAGGCGGTCAAAGATCATTAAGGTGGTCATTAAAGTCAATATATATATATCTACCTATGTTTAAAGTCAAAATTATCAAGCTATGTATAATTATGTGTGTGATGTAAGCGATGATGTAATCGCAATAATTAATGTATAATAAGCGTGATGTAAGCGATGATGTAATCGCAAAAACGCGTGTGATGTAAGCGATGATGTAATCGCAATAATTAATGTGTAATAGGTGTGATGTAAGCGATGATGTAATCGCTGAGGTAAGCGCTTATGTCAGCGCACTCTACCTCCTCTATATATATGTGTGTACCCCCTTGTGAAATAAACATCTCATTTTCCCCTTAAAAACCTCTCTCTAAAAACCTCTCTCTATGAGTCTCTAAACTCTCTTTAGTTTTCAGACTTCTCTTCGTCTTTCATAAGCTCTGGTTACTTTCTCTCTTTTCATGGGTTGAGATCTGAGGCTAGCGTGCTTTCAATGAGATTATCGTCTATCCGATACGACGGTCGTGTGGTGGGAGATAAGGGTTGTGTTAGTCAATACGACGGTTGTGTTAGTCAATGCGACGGTTGTGTGGGGAGATAAGGGTCCTAACAGTGGTTGAGCCAAGACCAGGGAAGTGCCGCTATGCTCCCTTTACCTGGACAATTATCGAACCCCATAACTAAGTATACGACTCTCACGATCTTCAACACGACTCTCACGATCTTAGTCTCACCCATACGATTAGTCTAACGAATGCGTCGTTCGGTTAGCGCCACTACTCATGCACCTGTGTATCAAAACTGCTCTCTGTTTCAAAACGATGATTCTGATCGGTATAAAATTACCAACCGTATATAATGTGTAACTATTCAACAGAATAAATAAAAAAATTAAAAGCCAATTAGGATTTTGACATTTTAAAAGTAAATTCAAATTTCCTAAATACTAATCCCTTTTTTTAATATTATTAATTGGGTAAACGGTAATTTCTTGCTCTACCCGAGATGACAAATTTCCCCGTGGAAACGGATCTCTTCATCGCCATTGAACTCCGAACAAGAAAATTCGAAAGTCCGGTTGTTTGATTCGCCGTCGATCCTGAAAGCGGAGGTGTCTTCTCTCCTTCCCCATCTTCTACACGCCGAGACGTTCCTACACCCGATGATTCTTCGTCTCCGTGATCGTCTTCAATCTCCCGGAGTATATCGGCGATCAAGACCACGCCGCCTGAGTTTAGCCGATTCACATGATCTTCACCGTCTCTTAATTCCGGAGATCCGGTTTCCAGATCTAAGTTAACGACGACGGAGTCTCCTGTCGAAATCGAGTGGATCCCCGCGGATTCCGTAGCGGATAAGGCAACAACCTGGAGGCGGCAGAGAGGACAGTTAGAGTGAGATTTGAACCAAGTATCAATACAAGGGACGTGAAAGGCGTGGTTGCATTTGGGTAGCAATCTCAGACTCTCGTCTTCTTCAAATTCGCTCAAACATACAGAGCAATCCGACGATTCCACAAACCCATCGCCCTTTCTGTACTTGTAAACCCTTATCGATTTCATCAGGGATTCATCGAGTCCATCCGCATTCGCATTCGGAGCTCCGATTGTCCCCTGCCATGGATCGTTGGCGGATGAAGAGATTTCGCGATCTCGGCTCATAGCTCCGGAGGTGCCTTGGCGACGGCGGTGGCAATACTTGGAGATTAGTGTGTAGTAGCTGACGAGGATGAAGGCGCTAGCGAGGATTCCAATAAGGGCGATGAGGAGAGGAGAGAAATCAGAGGAGGAGGAATCATCTTCGTCGTCGAGGAAGAAGGAAGGAGGAGGAGGGAAGATGACGTAACACCATTGAGGACAGTAGACGCTGCATACTCCTTCAGAACAGTCTCTGTATGGACCCCATGGATTAGGGTTTCCTGTAGAACCCATTGTTGCTCTTGCTGTTGCAGAGCTAGAGAGAGAGAGGAAGAAAGAAGAATATGAGAGAGTTGAAGTCTCTCTCTCTCCTTGTCTGGTATGTGTCTATTTTTCTGAGTTAATTAATATCAATAGAAATATATAATTGATCAAATTAAGTGAATGTTCTTTATATGATGGTAAATACTAATTTTGTGAACAAATGATGATTTGGTTAGTTAAGTGAATGTTCTTCTTTGTCTCTAGACTACAAGTATATATGACATAATGCATAATTTGCTTTTTTATTTATTTGTCGTTATTCTTTAGCTTTCTCTTTATGCTTCCATTTTTATATCTTTGTGAGATAAATAATGCAATACCTTGAGAAAATGTTAGTGGAATAAACGGAGTTAATTTCTAAAATTGTTGAAAAATGTGAATGCTATGTTTCAATACTTATTACCTTAAGCATCCACATTGCACATAATTGTGAGTGTCTTCCCATTAAAAAAAATATATATATATTTTTTTTTTGCTTTTTCTTGAGACATAGATTTGGCTGGAAACACTTTAAGACACTCTCACGCTGACGTGGCGCGAGGGTATTAGTCCATTTTTTTTTTCATTACTTAATTAAAAAAAAAAAAAAAACTTTGATGCAGATGGTCTTATGATGATCATACCTCTCCCTCTCTATATGTATATATATGTTAAAAATTAAATGTTCGATTTGATTTTATTCTGAGTAGTACAAAGTAAAGTAACACAAAAGTTAGTGTTGACAAAAAAAAGGAGAGAGAGGGGTTTTAGTATTTTTCAAGGCATACAAATGGTTGGTGAAGTGTTGACGAAGGTGGAATACTTGAACATGGGCCACGTGGATGACAACATTATACACGTATCTATAGATTTGTGGTCAGAAAATACACTACAGTTACGTTATGTGTTTACTGACTACAAAAGTATTGATTATCAACAAACGTACGTAGTAATAATACAAACAATTTTCTTTCTTTTTTTAGTTTTTTACTAACATGCATTATGATTTTTTCATTTTCATTTTTTTTTCTAATTTTAATAAGAAAGTAGATTTGTCCAACAAAAGTTATCGCGCGAACACCTGTAATACCGTATATGACCATGTTAAAGAATCTTGCAATGATTTATATACATTTCTATACTATTTTTGAAGTTAAATATTTAAACTCTTAAAAAACTGTTTTATAATTATTTGTATTCCTGAGACGATTGATGGAAACTCTCCAACCATTTGCCTTATAAAATAACACACGAGATTAATATACTGAAACGAATAAATATAAAAATAATTAATTAATCATATTAATTAATGTCGGCAACAGATTTAAAATTGCGATTGAAATCAATCATTTGTGTAACAAAAAAATTACGAAATCATATAAATTGTAAAGTTGCCAGCCTGTCATTCTATGAATTATTTAATCGAGATTCGAGACCAAAGTAAAGGTTGATTGAATGATAGTACATCACTTCTGGGTTTAAGATAACTGTAATATGATATGATGTAGACGATTGATTACACATATATTTGCACGTGGCTAAAGTTGTCCCTTTTTGTTATGCCACAACTGGCAGGTATAATAATCTCATGTTTTTACGAAATACATTTTTAAGCTTGATTTCAAACCAAATATAAGTAGATCGTGATTTAAGCGTCTCTTCATTGATTTTATTTTTGACTTCTTTTCAGTTTTTGTTTTGGGAGAAAAGGAAATAAAAGTTTATAACTCTTTTACAACCCTTTTGTAATTTATTTTAATTATCTCGTTATTAATTATTTTAATAAAACGAATTTAAAATAGACCGCATTTTTAATTATACGAAAAGATAAATTAAAGCGCAAGAAATATTAAATGGAAAGGGATCATCTAAAACGCTTTTAGTTTCAGTGAATGTCACCGTCTATTACAATAGTGTTTTTTTTTTAACTTAAGAAAAACAAACAGCTAAACGACAAACGAATCATACAAAAACTAAAGCTACAACAATTATTACTCAATAATAAAAATATTAGTATATAAAGCGCAGATTGATCTCAGATTATTTAGTTGAAGGACTCGAGGCTGGATCTCAGATTTAGTCACACCAACTTTAAACTCGTCCCTTTCTACGTTCGTCCAGTGCCTGCCTCATTAAAATGAAATTTATCATATATACTTACTTATAACTGAGTATATAGGATAATAAACATATACAACTAATTTAGATAGAGATCAACATGATAAGTCAGTTTCAGTAATTCTCAAAACATACCTTGCTTTGAAGCATTCTCATCGTCAAGACTAGCGTATCACGCATGCTGGTAAAAAAAGAATAGCAAAAATTCATGAATTTTAGGAGTGAGTTTGTAAAAGAAAAATTGCTGTAAAATCTAAATAAAACTATCTGTATTTGACGTTAAAATTGTAAAACTACGAAAGAGAGATGTATATTTACGTACCGGACATTGAGTGTGCTTATAGGATGTGAAGATCCATCATAACTTATCAGAACAAACTGTGTTGAGAATCCACACGGTACTTTTATCTGCATTTTGTTTAATTCAAACATATATATAAGAAAAGATTGAAGTTTGTTTAACTTTCAATATGAAGAAAAATATTTTACCAGGAGTTCCTTTGAGTATTTCTCTGAGATCACCATAGTTTCTACGTTATTCGTTTTAATCTGGTAACTAGATCTCTTCAAAATAACCGTCGCAGGTTCCCAACTCTCTGTTGAATCCATCTATCAAGAAAAAAAAGAACCACACGACAAACGGTTATTAAATCCACTGTTGATGACAGTGAATTCAAGCTCTGAGTCTCAAACTTACCAGGAGCTGCACATCAAAGCTTGCTTGACCTCGGGATATATATGTGTCGATTTCTGTTTGCATCTCTCTATCTGTAAATAGCAAAAACATTTGCAGCACATCAGAGACTCTACAAAAACCGGGTCTGATTCTGTTGAATACATTACCACATCTAATCTTGTTTTGATCATTAGCAAACAATCTCACTAATTCGCCCTGCATAATCAAAAAGAAAGAGTGGTAAGACAATTGGTCCAAACACATACTAGCACTATAAATACCCGTAAAAATGCCGGTATTTTACCTGACGACCTTGATCATCCATTGGAATACACTCAACAGCAATTAGTTTGTCTACATCATCCGCGGTTACAACATACTCTGGATGGGTGGCTCCTGAATGTTTTAAATCATAGTTCAGTTTTTAAACAGCAGAGAGAAAGCCGGTAAGACAAATAAATCAAATCTTACCTTCGATGTATTGCCTCGTGCCATCTTCAAGATGCCGAACCCACTTTTCAAGAAGAAACAAACAAATCGGGACATATATTAATTTTCATCTGTTTAATTAGTCCTAAGTTGGGAAAAGAAACAGAATTAGTCCTAAGCTTGTTTTCAAAGACTCTTATTAGCAAATAAAAATTCAAAGGTATTACCTGAAACATACAGAGAGTGGTTCCTCGTACTGGAAACCCGCAACCAAGAACTTTTTCTCCAGGTATTGCTTCTCCAATAATCTGAAATCCATCAATTCCAGGCCCCTCTGTTTCCAAAGAAAGATCAGATTAAGATTTCTAACATATAGCCACTAGGCTTCAGTCAAATGGAGAATGTTTTTTTTCCAACCTTCATAAACATGAGAAGCGAATTCTTCATTCCCGTTATAAGGATCAAACATGGAAGAACTCTCAGCTTTTTCTTCTCTCTCTCGGATCATTTCCTTTCCCGCCACACTACTTAGAGGATATCCAAAACTTTCCCTACAACAATAGAGAGATGATATTGTGGTAAGAACTTCATCGGTTAAAAACTGAAGCTGATGAAAATGTTCCAGAAAACTGATAAATGATACCCTACCTTCTCCGCTGCTGTAAAATTCCTTCTGATCCACCGCCAATCTGATTATTAAATCTCAAACTTTCAGTGTCTTGCGTAAGGTTATGATACGGATTTCTCGTAACATCCATTTGTGGCAAAAGTTGTTCATTGATCCGGTAATCATTACCATGATCCTGCATCAGAGGTAGTATATGAACACACAAAGTAAGATTTTTCTACTGAAAAGATGTCACATGTTTTAGAAAAAGTCCTTAGAGGAAATGATAAGTAATTTAGCAAATTACTTGCTGAGACTACCGTGGATCCATAAGAAGCTTGACCTTTCGAAATTCTGGGATCATGGTTGTCTTTACTAATAAAATCTGTTCCGGATTGAGTTTCCAAAACCGATGATACTTCCCTAATCCTATCCTGCTATTAAAAATTTCGTTACGAAAATGAATCCATCAATAGTATTCACATTCCTGCAGATGTTTAATTAGGCCAAAGGAGAGATTTCGAAAGTGTGTGTGAAGACTTAAAATTGAGAATATATCTCGGTTGTTCGAACCAAAAACTACAGGAGAGAGAGCTTACATTGCAAGCTTTAATCTTCCATTGCAACTGATCATGCAAGTGCTACATACAAAGAAAAATTACACATTACGATTGTTTAGTGAATATATCTGAAGAAAGATGTAGTGAAAGCGACTTACCTTTATGCCGCTGGATATAGCAGTAGCATTTGCAACACGGGGCCAAACGCCATACTCAGCTAATAAACCAAGTAAGGACGTCATGAAAATATACCTCTCGTCTTCTGTAACCTAAAGATAGCAAGTGAGAGAAATAAACACGGCAGGGTAAAAGGCAATGAAGTTAGTACAAAATTTGAGGCAAGCCAATTCACCTTTAAATCATGTGCCAACTTCAAATTTTCTTCAAGATCACCTTTTCGACGAGCCAATTCATTCAAGGCAGACGTAACAGATTCATTTTGTTTCTCATCAATTGCCTAGAGGAATAAGAAACAAATTTTAGTCAAACCCGGAAGCTAAAGATGAACACTTTGCAGACTTATACAAAAGAAAAAGACAAACCACACGGAGATCGGCACATTTTCTCTCTAACCCATACTTCTCATTGAGCAGCTGCATATCCTGAAATCAAAGATGCAAATCAGTTCTTGAGCAAGTTCATCTGAGACATTCATGTGAGCATGATGATGATATTATTATATACCTTCAAACAAGCAGCAGCAATTTGTTCCTGGAGATTGTGAATCTCTTCTTCTTGCGATCTCGCTCTTGAGTAAAGTGCCTGTTTTTTTTTATGTTAGCTTAATTTCAGTAAGAGAGCTCGAATAAGATTCTCAAAATTGAGACAGAGAATAAGTAAGTACCATTTCCTCAGGATCTTGAATCAACTTAGCATTATTATCATCTAGCTTCCTCGAAGCACTAGTTTCTTTTTCAATCTCATGCCTAAAGACAGACAGATCGAGAACAATCACCAAATATATAAACGCTGTCTTAAAATCTCAAAAGTTGCAAAACAAAAATACCTCTTGACTGGATCAGAACTCCGATTGTCATCCATCGTGTTTAAGCCCTGGAACGAAGCTCAAAGTTAAGGACATCGGATTTGTTTGTGTTGTGTTTCTCTTTCAATCTATCTATCACAACAAGTCATCAACAATTATTTTTCCTCTCCACAAAACCCAAAGGGAAATTTACTAAAAAGCCCCTCAAACGAACTTAACCATTATTTTCATGATAGTCCATGAATTACGAAAATTACAAAATAGTCTTCCATCGAACTAAAAAGTGTAATATATAACCTCGACGTCATTAAGAACAACATAATTATCTATATATATAAAAGAGAATGATTCAAAGTTAGTAACTCGCAAGATCGCGACACGTATCGAGCTAATCCATTAGATTTTGACATGTGTCGAGTTAATATAAAAGTTATTTTTAGATTAAGGAAATTTAACTTAAAATTAAAAACTAGAGTTTAAGTTAAGAAAAAGGAAAAAAAAAGACACTTAATCCTAAAAGTAAATTTAGCAAAAAAAAAAAAAAGGAGTATCCTAAAAGTAAAGTTAGCCCAAAAAAAAAGGAAAATAAAAAAAATAGAACATAGACTTAATCATAAATGTAAAGTTAGCAGAAAAAAGGAAAATAAATTTTTTTTTAGATTAATGAAATTTATCTATATAATTACAAGGTAATTCAAAGTTAGTAACTCGCAAGATCGCGACACGTGTCGAGCTAAGCCATTAGATTTTGACACGTGTCGAGTTAAAATAAAAGTTGTTTTTAGATTAAGGAAATTTAACTTAAAATTAAAAGTTAGAGTTTAAGTTAATAAAAAGGAAAAAAAAAACTTAATCCTAAAAGTAAATTTAGCATAAAAAAAAAGGAAAGAAAAAAAATATAACATAGACTTAATCCTAAATGTAAAATTAGCAGAAAAAGGAAAATAAAAGTTGCTTTTAGATTAAGAAAATTTATCTATAAAAACTAAATTTTAAAAAGGAGATAAACATTTTTCTATTTTGATTAAGGAAATTTGATTTTAGATTAAGGAAATTTATCTTAAAATTAAAAGATAGAGTTAAAGTTAAGAAAAAGAAAAAAAAAACTGAATATATATAAAAGAGAATGATTCAAAGTTAGTAACTCGCAAGATCGCGACACGTATCGAGCTAATCCATTAGATTTTGACATGTGTCGAGTTAATATAAAAGTTATTTTTAGATTAAGGAAATTTAACTTAAAATTAAAAACTAGAGTTTAAGTTAAGAAAAAGGAAAAAAAAAGACACTTAATCCTAAAAGTAAATTTAGCAAAAAAAAAAAAAGAGTATCCTAAAAGTAAAGTTAGCCCAAAAAAAAAAGGAAAAGAAAAAAAATAGAACATAGACTTAATCATAAATGTAAAGTTAGCAGAAAAAAGGAAAATAAATTTTTTTTTAGATTAATGAAATTTATCTATATAATTACAAGGTAATTCAAAGTTAGTAACTCGCAAGATCGCGACACGTGTCGAGCTAAGCCATTAGATTTTGACACGTGTCGAGTTAAAATAAAAGTTGTTTTTAGATTAAGGAAATTTAACTTAAAATTAAAAGTTAGAGTTTAAGTTAATAAAAAGGAAAAAAAAAACTTAATCCTAAAAGTAAATTTAGCATAAAAAAAAAGGAAAGAAAAAAAATATAACATAGACTTAATCCTAAATGTAAAATTAGCAGAAAAAGGAAAATAAAAGTTGCTTTTAGATTAAGAAAATTTATCTATAAAAACTAAATTTTAAAAAGGAGATAAACATTTTTCTATTTTGATTAAGGAAATTTGATTTTAGATTAAGGAAATTTATCTTAAAATTAAAAGATAGAGTTTAAGTTAAGAAAAAGAAAAAAAAAACTGAATATATATAAAAGAGAATGATTCAAAGTTAGTAACTCGCAAGATCGCGACACGTATCGAGCTAATCCATTAGATTTTGACATGTGTCGAGTTAATATAAAAGTTATTNAAAAAAAAAAAAGGAATACAATCATATAAGGAAAAATAATTCTAATTCCTTACCTCTATATAACCAATTTGATAGCTTCTCAATTTTACAACTTAAAAAATATTGAGAAAAAAGAAACAGAGAAACCAAACGCAAAGCAGATTACTAGAGGTAATATTTTATGTAATTATAATTATGCTATATGTTATGAAATATGGACGTTATATACACCTGCTTATTATGATTACCCGTGGAAAATATGTTGTACGTTAATGCAAATATCTTAACGTACCCGCATATAGAGGTGGTGTATAAAAAAAAAATAATGCGGGTACGTTATTGGTGTATAAAAAAAAATTGAAATTATGTTGTACGTTAATGCAAATTTTTTTATTTTCTTACAGGAATATCAAGAGAGAAACAACGAATGCCGAAATTCTAAATAACAATAGGGACTATTTAATATTAGATAGCTTAAACAGAAAGCGCTCTTATCGTCGTACCGTAGTTCGTCTAATCAGAAAGTGGGAGGCAAGAAATTTGAAAAAAAACAATGAGCTCATAGGAATGAATTTCCTCTTACTTGATGAGAAGGTCAATATATTTGTAATTTTTTTAACAAATATATTATCCTAATTTTATAAACTTATTATCTAACTTTAATCTAAATTATTTTGTTAATACAGAAAAATACTATTCAAGGTTCTGTTTACCATTCCCTTCTTGAAAAATTTGGAGATCAATTATATGAAGGAAATCTTATTGTTGAAATTTACAATTTCAATGTGCAAGAGTGCAATAAGAACTACAAAGTACAAAGTTTCTGATCATAAATTTATGATAAGATTAATTGAGAGAACAATCCACTATATTTATCTATTTATACAGTTATATATATACTAGATTATGACCCTCATATATGCGGGTTTATAATAAGATATTTTATAACCCATGAAAAAAAAATGAAAAACAAAATTAAATCACCCATGAAAATAAATAACATAAAAATTTAGAAACAAAGTGTCCGGTGAAATAAATATATACTATGAAAGAAGAATTTGGTGGAGCATATACATCAAATAGTTTTGAAAACGATTATTGAACTTTTGATTTTTGGTATGTATGACATATACAACCAAATTATTTATATAGATGTGAGAAATTAGAGTTTTTTTTTTCTTTTATAGGATTAGTAATTGACATATACAACCAAAACCAATAATCGTATCCAAAGCTATTTACTACATTTTTTCACCAATTTTTTTTTTCAAGGTATATATTTATTTTATCGTAAACTTTGTTTCTAAATTTATGTATTATATATTTTCACGAGTGATCTGATTTTGATTTTTTTGTCTTTAATTTTTTTTAACGGGCTATAAAATATTAAATTATAAACCCGCATATATGCGGATACTTATCTAGTATATGAATAAAAAAGGAACAAAATTATATTAATCGATCACACAATTTAAAAGGGAATTTTAAGATTGACTTAGGTCATCGTGGGACTGGAAAAAATCCAAATGAATTTTATTAGTTCCAATCCGATCTACATTTTAAAAGAACACGAATGATGCATAAATTTTTTTAATATCAGTTGCAAAAAGTAACTTTAACTCAATTTTTTCTCCTTCTTCGTTTTTTGAAATGGGAGAGAACATGACTTGAGAGCTTTCTCCTTATTTTAGTTTGTCTTTGATCTAAAATGATACCAACTTACAAAACTAATTACAAATCAAAATTGAACATCCCAATTCTTTGTAGTTTATCAATAGTAACATGTTGTCATTAAAAGATAATAACTGAAATTCAAATATCTTTATTTTTTTTGTCAATAAAAATTGATTATTGGTTAAAAAATTCCATAAATATGTGAAAAGTAACATAATAGTTCTAAAAAGGACATGGCAAACCGTTTCGAAACCGCTCTGTACATAAAAACTAACATTTTGTTACTATAATGATTTATGTCATCCTCTAGCACACAACCAAATACACAAATGATCAGTTACAATATGATGTATTTAGGATCATAACATAATAACAAAAATATATTAAATTGACATTAAAAGCGAACTGAATTCATACCCCAAATAATAAAACTTATTCTTCTCACACTGCAACTGAAGCAACAAGTTCTAAACTCAGTAAAACGAGTTGAAAAACACATATGTGGTTCTTCATCATCTTAAAACGAGTTGAAAAACATATATGCGGTTTGTAACAATCTTCTCGAAGGCAATGCTAAATTTTTCAATGCCATCAATGATAAAACCACATTTATCATATATACATTCTTTTTCAAGTATTCATGAGATTTGTTGTGTAATGCACAATATCTCAAATTGAGCATGATCAAGCTAAAAAAAAAAAAAAACATGATATTATCTTTTGTTTTAGGCTTGAAACTTGAATGATGTGCAATCTTTGGACAATTTTTTTTCTTATGCTTAAACTATATGGTGATGTTTAGGTCTTCACAAAAACATGGGAGAATTGTCTCTTCCCGATGTAATCCCTCTGCGA
Organism: Eutrema yunnanense; assembly: GCA_002933935.1. NCBI lineage: Eukaryota > Viridiplantae > Streptophyta > Magnoliopsida > Brassicales > Brassicaceae > Eutrema > Eutrema yunnanense. The sequence goes on along the minus strand of PKML01012401.1, from coordinate 724,439 downwards.
AATCGAGTGATAAATGGACACATGTTATTTTCGGACATTGCCTGAAAATGTTTAACATAAGTGAAATCGGTAAAGATATGGTTGCTCTAATGGAAAAACGAGTAATAGAGATTGCTGCATGTTTGATAAACAACTCTTGCCTCGTCCATATTTTTCATTACAGTTGAAGCTCTAATTAGACCCCTTGGAGTGGTGTTAATGAAGAACGTGGTCATCCGTCAAAGGTTTATGGCATTGCCTAATTTTGCACAGGCTCCCGTCCTCGTAGCATGGGATATCGAGAATGTCATTGTGTCTATCGAAATGGCGCCAATCATTGGATCGAAAATGAAGGCGTTTTTTGAGGAAGCATGGTTACCACAGAGCGATTAACATACGGACAATTGCAGCAAGCCGAGGAAAACTCTTTGAACGGATGCTTGAGCTTCTCAAGGGAAGCAAGACCGTGAACTATCGCCAAATAGTTTCGAAGAAGAAACAAGCTGCCGATTTCAAGATTACCAACATGATCAAAGACTGGATGAAAGAGAACATCGAGGGCACTGTTGTTTTGATCTCTGGAGATACGGGCTTCTCCATCATTGTGGATTCTCTCAATAGCTCTGGTTTCGACATCATTGTTGTACGTAGGCTGGAATCGGGAGCAAAAGAATTGGTTGATGCAGCAAGACTTTCATGCATGTTTGCACAGTTCGCAGGAGTTTAATGATCACAAAGTAAGTTTCCTGTACTTTTGAAACTCTTCTTCTGGGAATTTTTTGGTATGTCTCTGTTTGTGATATTGTGTACACCACCACCAACTTAAGCAGCATCCCATTATCTTTCTCTCTCTCTCTTCACTCTCGAGATTATAATACGTGTTATCATTAATTGGGCATATTTCTCATGATGGCCCATATGCACTCTGGCCCCATTTATGCTTTTCTATATAATTTTAATCTGCTCTGACGAATCCAATATTTGTCTCATTGATACTTTCAACACAAAACGCCAAGTGCTATTTTTTTCCCTTATGTAAAAGATCTTCAAAAAAATTCAAAATTTCATGCCGATGCACAAAAACAAAATCTCGTCTGATACTGACCCATCATCGCTGGGACGATTTCAACACAGAACAAGGACGTTGCCGATTGCCTTGGAGAGGAGAAGAACAGAGTCATGTAACAAATAAGTAAAATGCAGTATATAACAATGGGCCAAGGCTCATAAACCATTCGATGACCAATTAAATCAAACCTAATCGAACATACTATCCAGTTTCCCGGAATTGACATAATTTAACGATTACTAGAGAATTTATACATCTCTGTTGTTTAATTTATTTACCTATGAAAATGATTTCAATGTTTTGTTATACAAACATCAAACAAACAGACTTTACTGCTTCACCTCATTATTATCACCAATCGATAAAAACAATTTTTCAGCCAATTTGTGAATCATTTGATGACTAATGAAAAACCCGAATCGAAAATACTACGTGGTTACTATATCTGATCTCCATAAGTTGATAATAATCACAAGGGTTGATAGTAATCGCTAGATCACAATCACAAGGGTTTCCAAATCGGCAAAACTCAATTTGCTGAAAGAAATGGAAAAGGACGACTTTATTTGGTCAACTCATGCAAAGGGATTTTATTGTAAGAGAGGCCTTTTAGTTAATGATGCAGGGTTATCTTATATAAAAAAGACTGATGAATGTCTAAGACTAAGTTGGTTGGTTAGCCAAAAGTCAAACAAAAAACAGAGTATTTTGTATTTGATCAAATGGAACGAAATATCAAATATGATTGATGAACCAATAATCAGTCATATTCAAAAAAACAAACATATGTAATTTCATTGTGTCATTAGACGAAACACCAAGCAACTCATCACCAAAGCCAACCTAACCATGGAACCGTACCTATAATTATAATGTCCAGACGATGGCTCTCCGATCTGAATCGGAAAGTTACATTGTCCCTGAGAAATATTTGCGTAGTGATCGTCGCAAGTGTGTGGATTTGGGCTTCTGTTTTGGTTTGACAAAGGAAACAAGATGTTGGGATTCACATGGGCCAGACGAAAATTGGCAAAGCAAAGGAAGGATGGGCTTAGCAATTGGTGGCCCAAAATACTGATCACAAATGTACGTATACATTTGTGTTACAGAAGCTGTGCAAAAGGAAGTGCTTTGCACAAGACACAAGAAGGCACAATACACAGACAAGAGAGCATGGGAGATGTCAAAGTAATACAAGTCTAGAAAGAAGAGAAAAATATAAGTACACAATATGTTTTTCTTTGGTCTTTAAGAGACGTTGTAGTTCTGCTCATACAAGGAGAGAGAGAGAGAGAGAGAGAGAGAGAGAGAGAGAGAGAGAGAGAGAGAGAGAGAGAGAGAGAGAGAGAGAGAGAGAGAGAGAGAGAGAGTTTTTCTGTCTTTTTCGTGAGAGTGAGAGCACATGTAACAACAAGAGAACACCACAAAAAGTATTAGAGCATGTTCAATGGGAGAAATCCATTTGAGTTGCTTAGCTAATATTTTATTATAAAATTTAAGTTAAAAATTTCTGTTAAGAAATTTGTGTTTTTCTGCTTTAATGGTAGAAACTCATTAAGGGTTCTTAAAAAAATAAATTTATTAATATTAATATATAATTTAAACATATACATAATGGAGTTTGTTAAATAGATAATTTTATTTCATAATTTATGAAAAACAAAAATTAAAAATATATATATAAATAATTTATTTGACTTTATAAATCATAGGGGCTTTAATAGATTTTTTCTCTTTCCTTCTATCCAATCAAAAATGGACACGTGTTATTTTCGGACATGACCTGAAAATGTTTAACATAAGTGAAATCGGTAAAGATATGATTGCTCTAATGGAAAAACGAGTAATAGAGATTGATGCATGTTTGATAAACAATTTTTGCCTCGTCCATATTTTTCATTACACTTGAAGCTCTAATTAGACCCCTCGGAGTGGTGTTAATGAACTCTTGTATCGATAAAGACTCGTAACGTCCAAAAAGACCAGCGAGCTTAGCCCAACAGACGTCTGTAGCTTGCAACACCACATGACCGATAATCCATGGATGACTTACTCTAAAAGAGTAGTAATGTCTATCCATCTAAAAAAATGATTAAAAAAAATGATTAAAAAAAATGTGAGTTTTAAAAGTGAAAAACAACTCAAAATCAACAAAATCCCAAATTTTAATATGAACATAACCCTGATCATTTCTATAAATTCAAATATGATCAAACATATATTAAATAACATCCGAGTGATGATATAAAAAGGAGATCAATTGTGGTTTTGATCTTGTGAGTTTGATGTGATTATGATGACTTTGAAAGTGAAAGACAAATGAGAGGTATTTGTGAGCATAAGGAGAAGTTTCAACATATATGTTGCATTTGACTGGAACGTGTTTGAGCACGTCTCCCACAAATCAATTTGTATCGAGGAGGTTCGGGAATTTTCTGTTAAGATAGAGCCGGTTGCGTCCCGGTCGGCAAATGAAGAGGGAGAGAAGATTTATAGCTGTGCCCGGAGGGCTGCCTACGTACCCCGGATTGGGGATCAAGCCATTCGTAGTTCGTTGCTAAGGCGTGTAGTAGAGAGCTGGAGATCTAGGGGTTCGTCAGGTCGGGTCGTCGGTCAGCCGTCATGTCGGTCAGCCGTCAGGTCGGGTCGTCGGTCAGTCGTCAGAGCTGGTCGTCGATCAGCCGTCAGATCGGGTCGTTGGTCAGCCGTCAAGACGGGTCGTCGGTCAGCCGTCAGGTCGGGTAGTCTGTCAGCCGTCAGGTCGGGTCGTCGGTCAGCCATCAGGTCGGGTCGTCGGTCAGCCATCAGGTCGTTCGGCCGCCAGGTCGGTCCGTCAGGTCGGTCGTCCGCCAGGTCGGTCCATCAGGTCGGTCGGCCGTCAGATCGGGTTGTTCGTCAGGTCGGGTTGACCGTCAGGTCGGGTCGTCCGTCAGGTCGGGTTGACCGTCAGGTCGGTCGGTCGTCCGTCAGATCGGGTCGACCGTCAGGTCGGGTCGTCGGTCGTCAGAGCTGGGAGCGAGCCGCGGAGAGCTGGGAGAGCTGCGCCGAGCTGGGAGAGCTGCAGAGAGCTGGGAGAGCTCTTTTTAGAGAGAGAAAATAACTTAGAGAGAGAGTGGGAGAGCTCAGAATGGGATTGGGATGATTTGACAATGAACTCCAAGGGGGTATTTATAGTGGGAGTTGAGGAGACAACTCTCAGGGTTTTGGGGATGACGTGACGGTTCGTGAACAGTACCCGGCAGGCCGTGAACAATACCGGGCAGGTCGGGAACAGTACTCTACAGGTCGTGAACAGTATCCGGCAGGTCGTGAACAGTACCAGACATGCCGTAAACAGTACAAGACATGTCGTGAACAGTATCAGGCATGTCGGTGAACAGTGCTGGGCAAGTCGGTGAACAGTACCGTATCTGCACAATGGATGTTGGGCTTTTGGTGTTGGGCCTTTTGCTTTGGAATGGGCTAAAAAAGGATGTGCTCATCCCCACACCTACATTACCTTCTTGATGAGAACAATGAGTAAACTCATATCTCTATTTTCAGGTTAGCTTCGTCAACTCCATAACCATTAGCCACAATCAAATTTTTTATAGCCTAGTACTTTAAAATAAAAAAAGTTGAATGTTTTTAAAGTCTCTTCCAAGCATCCTTACTTTGATATTACCTCTCTCATAAACCGAAAAGAAAAATCGGATTGAACACCACCAAATGTCAATTGGATTAACCTTGCCTGGCCCGGCCCATCACAGGTTTAGTGTCTCCCCAAATTAAAAATAAAAAAGTCGATTGCACATTTCATTGGTCAGGCTAATTTACTCGTGTAAACCGCTCGGTACAAGATTTTATTTTTCCAAAAGCCGATTCGCCGATCTAGAAGACGACGACCAAAAACAAAAACTCCGATCGCGTAGGAACGGCGAAGGGCGAGCGGTCCTCCTCCGATTCTCTCGCAAGAGTGACTGCTTCTTCGTGACCGTTAAGGTTCTCAGAAATGTCTCAGCTAATCAGCGGTAATAGTATCCCGCTTAGTGAAGTTTACTGGTCTCTCGTTAACAAAGCCGACAAGAAATTCTCCAAGATCAGAGACTTGCCGTTCTATGAACGCAGCAGGTACTTCCTCTCTTTTGATTTGCTTTCGATTCCGTTGCGAGAATCTGTGAAATTGGGAATTTCGATTTTGTCATTTCTGCTCTTCGTTTCTGAAATCCGGTGCCCTTTTGAACAGAATTTTCGACTGTTGTTCATGGAACTGTTCATTCTGTTTCCAGGTATGAAAACTATTTCTTCAAGGTATTCAAGGTATACACACAACTATGGAAGTTTCAGCAAGAAAATCGGCAGAAGCTTGTAGAAGCTGGACTTAAGAGATGGGAGATTGGAGAAATAGCATCTCGAATTGCACAGCTTTACTATGGGCATTATATGCGAACAAGTGATGCGGGTTACTTGTCCGAGTCCTATGTGTTCTACGAAGCAATATTGACTAGAGAGTACTTCAAAGAGGGCTTGTTTCAGGATCTCGATATTGCAAACAAACAGCTACGGTTTCTTGCAAGGTTTCTTATGGTGTGTTTGGTCCTAGGCCGCCGAGAGATGGTGCATCAACTCGTGGAGCAGTTTAAACGGTTGATAGATGAATGCAAGAGGACATTCCAGGTTTTTTTTCTTTCTGAAAACCTATTCTCCTCATCTCGCCGCCTACTATAGATAAAATTGTTTTAATGGACAATGATGACACTTTCTGCTGCTGGATTGTATTGGTTTTTGTTTCATGCTGTTTCCTTATGTCAAGTAATCCCTAGTGCCTTGTATTGGCACCTTTCTATTCAAACTGCTACAATCACAAACAGAAGTTTCTTTCTTGCTAAACTGTAGTTTATAGTGGCTCTAAAATAAAAATAGGGTGGTGTAGCATGAAACTGAATAGAGTTATATAATCATAGCTGTACATGGTGTGACAGGATATCATAGAGATCTAAGGCATATATGAGGTCAGCTCTGTTTGACGTAATCTTTCATGCTTCTTGATATATATGGTGACCTACGATGCTTCTCGACTATCAAAATTAGATGTCTTCTTTTCCCATGCATCAGAGATCACACATTTTTTTTTCTTCTCATTTTGTCTCTGTTTTCCATTGTCTTCTGTACAAACAACTTTTCATGTTTTCAGGAAACTGATTTTAAAGAATGGAAGGTGGTGGCGCAGGAAATAGTTAGATTTCTGAAATCTGACACTGCTTTTATGAACATCAGGCCTCTAAGATACAGTCTTGTGCTGGATCCTAATCTGGATGCTGGTACACCTCGTGCAAGTAGGTCTTTAAGGTTGACGGATGCAATCTTGAGCAGTTATCACTACAATGAGGTAATGTTTTTACTTGTCCATGTTTGGTATGATTGCCTATTTAATATTCTTACCCTCTAAAATTTGCAATCTTGCTTTATGATTTCCACCAGGTCAAGTATTCAGAGCTCACTCTTGATTCGTTCAGGATGCTTCAATGCTTAGAGTGGGAACCGAGCGGTTCATTATATCAGCCGGCTGGTCCTAAAATGGGTCAGAATGCTCCCACTGGAGCTACTCGTATAAACTCCCAGAACATGACTGATCCTACTTTGCCACCTAACCCTCGCAAAGCTGTCCTTTATCGTCCATCCGTAACACATTTCTTGGCTGTAAGCTGAATTTAGTTTTGTTTTAGTTTCCTTTTTTTTTCCCACAAATTATAATATATGTTGGATTTTTGCCTGTATAACTGAAACCATTGGCTTCTTGGAGCATCATTATGTGAACCCTTTTTTTTATCTTGGTAGGTTTTGGCCACTATTTGTGAGGAACTTCCTTCTAATGGCGTGCTTTTATTATATCTGTCTGCTTCTGGTAATGTGTGTATTATGCTTCTTCTGTTTAGAATATTGAGTTCCTTAGCTTCTAACATTTACGTTTTCATTCAGGAAAGATTGGACAGACTTCATTATATCCTTTGAGTGCTAGAAGTGTAACCAGCATTGAGGAGAATATTTTGAGAGACTTTGAGTCTCACACAATCAAACAAGAGGAAGACCTATCTCTTCAAATAACGCCATCTGGTGACAGACCTGGTCAGTCTTTGAGGCAAATCAGTGAGGACGCATGTGGTTTGTCTTTTGGCAGCCATGGGCTCACAGGTATCCACTCCAGATTTTTTGAAACTTTCATGTAAACATCTATCTAATACTATCACACTAGTCGATATGCATACATGAGGTTGATTCGATAAAGTGTCCTCTGAAAATAGAGAGAGGACCCACAAAGTAAAATAAAGCAATGTCAGCAAAATGTAATATACGGATATATTCTAGAGGGCAGAAGGTGGTTTCTTGTAAGACAAAAATCTTGGGTAAACTTTGACCATTGTGATCAATCCAATTAGAGAGGTTTTTTTGCACACGAGGGGAACAACTCTGAATCTGCAGAAATTTCTAAATTTCCTTTCATGGAGATAAGGGAAATGTAGAATTTGCTATTTTATAAGTCTCTCTGAACTTTATCTGAAAACTGTCTTTCCCCCAGGATCAAGCTGCATCTATCCCTCTGATTTAGTTCCATTCACAAGGAAACCTCTTTTCATAATCATTGACAGTGATAACAGTACAGTTTTCAAGGTAAGTACATCCGACTCCATCTTTCTTATGTTAAGATCCATTTTGGAATACTTTGGTTGGTAAATTAAGAAGATATTAATGTTTTTCACTTAAATTTTGAAGAATATATGTGGAGCGGAGAAAGGAGAACCAGCCGCATTGCTTCTGTCTCCATCACATACTCCTCCGCTTATCTCTGCTGATTTCTCTCGTCAACCTAGTGGTAGCCTTTTCACCATTTTTCTCACCGCACCAGTCCAAGCGTTTTGCTTGCTGATTGGGATTTCTGGCTCTGATATAGAAACGGTAGGTAGAGATAAAGCTTCATCACTTGCTTGATACTTCTTTTTGTTTGCGTGCTGACTGCTGACTACTACTTTCATCTGTCAGGATGTTTTTATTAAGGCCGAGAAGCATCTTTCCTCGTTTATGAACGAATGGGCTTCGACTTTGGCAGCATCAGATACCCTTCACCCTGTTTGGTCGCAGATACTAAAAGATCCCTTCTTGAGACGACTTATCCTAAGGTAAATGTTTCTCTTCCAAGTTCTAAGACACCTTCAGGATCTCCTAAAATTCCAGCATCAGTTAAAAAAAAAAAACTAGATCTAATGGAATATTACAAGATTGAAGGTTCATTTTTGGACATAGATTGTGTAGGAACTAGGTAGGAGCCATAAAACATTGTTGGTTTAGTCTATCGAAGATTATTGAACTCTCTGAACCTTCTATCTTATCTATCTGCGGTTTTAGATTTTGTCTCCCTTATCTGCAGATTCATATTCTGCCGAGCAGTCTTGGCACTGTACATTCCAGTCTTCAATAACAAACAAAATCAGCCAGATTGCTTTCCGTTTCTCCCGGAATCGCTAGTACCAACCGCTCCTGCTGTCCAGACCGCGGTGCTTCAGATGGCCAGTGTATTTGGGGCGACAAGCAAGTTTACTTTACCTCAAGATATCACAATGCTCTAAAAGCGTCCAAGAATCTTCCTCTGCGACGAGTAAACATCGATCAGAAAAATTCTTGTGTAAATCGGGAATCTCGGTTTGGTTTCCCATCAGGGCTAACTATATTATTTCAGATTTGGACTCGTTGGAGCTTGAGGACTGAACCTCTTTTGAGATATATGGTTCAAGAACATTTTGATGTGTGAAATTTACCAAGTGTTTGATGCAGAACATGTGATTGGCTCTGATGTATCTTCAATTTTAGCAAAAATAAAATAAAAAATGTTGCTTGTTTTTTTTCCTTTTGTAAATTGATTCAACTGATAAACTCTAATGGGAAACTCTCCATCGGTAACAAGAACTGATCAAACGTAAACCAAAAATAGAAACCGGGTCGGTTTATTCAAGAAATCTAAAATCAGGAAGATTAGTGACCGGTTCGGTTCGGCTAATCTTTGTGTTTTTTTTTCTTTTTTTTCAGATGGATTTTTGCGAATCCACGCTCTGAGTTAAATCAATGAAAGTATGAAACTATTCACCACCGATCTTTGCAGCTGCAAGTACCGTCTTTGAAGAGATGGAACCGATTAGCATCCCGCACTAATATCTGACGTCCCACGATCTTCGATATCAGCTTCGTGACTTCATGACAATCACCACATACACGAAGGTTCTTCATCACTTGCAATGGCGTCCCTGGTTCTGTGTTCAACAGTCCAAACGCAATCGCTAGCCTCTCACTGTGCCCGCAGATTAAACGTCTCTTCTCTTCCTCTTCCTCTAGATTCTGTGACACTTCTCGTGGATCGGGAATGTACCCTTCTTTAGCCATCACACCGTAAAGTATCTCCAGTGACTTGTGGATGGCTTCGGACTGAGGAGCTGAATCATCTCCTGCGCGGAACACATGAACTTTTTTACTGATTTCAATCCAGCTATATCCCGGATTCTTCTTCACGTGTTTATCTTTCAAGGATTTGCGGATCAGGCTCACTTTGTCCCATTTTCTCAAGGCTGCATAAGCGTTTGATGCTAGAATCGAGTAACCCGGATCATCCGGGTTCAGCTCAATGATCCTCTTAGACACTCTTTCTGCAGTCTCCATATCCCCACTCGTTTGACAAGCTCTTAGCAGAGATGCCCATATGCTAGCATCCGGTTTTATCGGCATTGCTTGGATGAATTCCTCAGCTTTCGTAATCTTCTGTGACCGAGAAAACAAATCAGCCACACACGCATAGTGTTCGATCATCGGGTCGATTTTGTAGTGAGTTTTAATCTTTTCGAAGCACGCCAAGCCTTCCTCGACCAAACCAGAGTGGCTGCAAGCATAGATGATGGCAATGAAGACAACATGATCAGGAACAATACCGGATTTTTCCATATCAGCGAAAGCTTCAAGAGCTTTCTCACCTTCACCGTACATTCCATATGCATAGATCATCCCTGTCCATGTCACAACATCTCTTCTACTCATATGTCTAAAGACTCTAAAAGAACTCTCCAAACAACCACATTTTGAGTACATTTCGATTAGTGCATTTCCTATTGGCAACTCCGATTCATATCCAAACCTTAAAAGAAAACAATGGATCTCCGTGCCTAGTCGTTTAGCAGCAAGTGAAGCACACATAGGCAATACAACTAAAAAAGTTGCCATATCGGGCACCGCTCCGCTTGTCCTCATTTGAGCAGTTAGCTGCAAACCGGTGGCGAAATCCCCAAAACAAACACATGCTGAAATAACTGTGTTCCATGTTACTGTATCCCGAGTATCCATACAATTAAATATCTGCAGAGAATCCCCTGCTTCCCCGCACTTAGCATACATATCAATCAAAGCATTACTGACACAAAGATCGGAATAAATTCCAGATTTTGTGGCGTTGGAGTGTAGCCCTCTCCCAAATTTCACGTCTGCTAAACGAGTGGAGAGAGATATAAGCATCAAGTAAGTGATATGATCCGCTTGCTCTTCCATGATCATCATCATCTTAAAGAGTTTCATGGCTTCCAAATGATCTCCGCTATGTATATATCCACTGATTATCGAGTTCCACGAAACAGTATCCTTACATTCCATGCTCTTGAACACATCTCTTGCCGAGATCATGTCACCGCACTTTGCATACGCATTGATTAGAATGTTACTCCCAGTAGTTTCAAGCACAAATCCAGCTCTCAACATATATTCACGAACGTACTTTGCTAAGCGCAAGTCTCGTAAGTGTCCGCAGGCACGGAGAATAGAGCTAACTGTTAAGATATCTGGCTTGAACTGATCTAAATTTTCCAAAAACATCCTCACAGATTCTTCAAACATTTCAAAGTTGAGGAATCCACAGATTATAGTATTGTAAGTAATGGAATCTCGAACGACCATCTCATCAAAAACTCGTCTTGCATCCGTTGGTCTGCTAAATTTCAAGTACATCGCAAGTAGTCCATTGTTAACCACCACAACGGAATTAACGCCTAACTTGAGAGCAAAACCATGAAGTCCCTGTCCTTCTTTGACAACCAGCAAATTCCCACAGGCTGGCAAAACACTTGAAAATGTGAAGGAATCTGGCACAATCCAAGAATTCCTCAATTCATGATAAATTTCTAAGGCTTCCTCGTAGCAACCATGGGAACAAAACCCGGAAATTAAAGTGTTCCAGGACACGAGATCTCTAACAGGCATTTCATCGAACACTTGTCGTGCTCTACCCAACAATCCCATTCTCGAGTACATATCCACAAGTGCATTGCCTACATATAGATCAGATTCGAAACCCAATTCCAGTATCTGTTTGAAAACCCAATTTCCGATCTCCGCGTCCAACAATCCCGCGCAGGCTTTGACGACGGGAGGAAACGTGAACTTATCAGGCGAAACCTTGGTTTCTCGGAGTTTCCCGTAAAATTCGAGGGCTTTAGGGAACAAACCATTATGAGAAAGCGCTCTGATGATAGAGTTCCAGAGGTAGACATTTTTCGCCGGAGAAACTCGCCGGAAAACAGAGAGAGAAGAGGCGGGTTCCCTAAGATGGGAGTACTTGTCGATAAGCTTGCCGGAGAAGAAGTCGGAGCCGTCAAGGCCTAGAGAGATTACAAGGGCGTGGATTCGACGAAGGTCTTTGAGGTTAGATGACGATGAAAGAGCTTTCGAGATGAAAGCCGATGATACTCTGTCTCTGATCTGCATCCCACCATTGCACTCAATGTCGTCGTCACCTTCGTTACTTAATTTTAGTATAATTAATCAATTTAAAAGAATAATTCACTTGCTTAAGGCTGGGATTTCGGGTTAACCGAACCGAACCGAACCAAACCAATCAATTTTTTCGGATTTCGGTTTATAAAAATTCTATAATTAATTGAAAAATTACGATTCAACTCAATTATCAGTTAATTCGGATATTTTAAATTATATTGAAAACATTCTATAGTATCCTGTTTTGATTTTGATCTGTTTACCAGCATAAATTAATATAATAACCAGCATAACCACAAGAAATTATTGAGGGCGAGAAGATGGAGAAAATGGGCTACTTGAAGACAACAAGATAAACTTTAACGGATTTAGGTATGTTTCTACACTGAAAAGACTTTTCTATTACCACACAAGTATCTCTAATTAGAGAAGTCAGCAAAGCAAAAGACAAAAGACCATGCTCCACTAAAATTGCAAACACGATATTTACCATGCAATTAAGACTGATAGGTACACATGAGAAAGGGGTTAAAGATACATGGCCAACACCAACCGAGCTAACAACGGAGGAAATAACAACGGAAGAAAGAACGTTCAACCTGCAACAATTTTTATCTAACATGTGAAATGGCAAATGATTCGCCGGGTTCTTTTGGTCAAAAGACTTGAACAGCTACAAACCATTCGATATAATCTAACCCATCAAAATAGCTGACCTATTATAGAACCCATATCACTAGAAGAAAATGCACTCTTGTTTGATCATTGCTTATAACATCTTATATAAAACTCGGTTATTATCCATCAACCTAAACGATAACTTCCGATAGGAATTAACATCTGAATCCAAATCCAAAAAACTACACATTTCAACAAAATGCAAAACGCTAATAACTACTAACAAAAAAAACAAACCGACCTAAAGAGGGTAAAAAGTTGACGGCGAACTGAAGGTAGGCGAAGCTTGGTTGTAGAAAGATACTGTAGGATTATAAGGTGGGGGACTATAGGCTGGTGACACTAAAGTGTAGGTTGGGGAAGTAGGGTAATGAAGGCTTGGTGGGAACGCGCAGCTGCGAGGATCAATAGAAATAGGTTCGCAATTAGGGAATCATAAAGTTGATATAATCTTGGTTGGTTCACGCAGATTGGCCTAGCATGATATTTCCAGAAACGCCATGTAGAGTGTCGACCTCAACGTAACTTGCAGCATCCAACAACATCCTAAATGTTTCTTCAAAAGTGCATCTCATCAAAGGGTCGGTGCCATTCTTGTTGATACCCTGTCTAGTGATTGGCATCAAATGGCTATGATGGGTCATGGTGTCAGCTAGTGGCAGATCTATAAATATTTTATATGGGACACAAAATTTTATTTATTTTATATATGTTTTATTCAAAAGTATTATGCATCTTATATTAGATACTATAATCAAAGTTGGTCATGACATTTGAAAGGCTAGAAACAAGAAAAAAAAATAGCATGTGTACAAATTTTGAACATGAAATTTGATCAATCGGCACACTTTCCTACACCAATAAATCTATAAAAAATTGGTCATCTAAATTTTTATAAATTAAAAAACTCCAAACACATGATTGATGAACTTGTATTCATGGCCAGCTCTGATTATAATGGTTAATTATTATACTGACATATATAGAAAAATAGGAAATCAATATTTATGCATATACAAATAATCTCAATCTAATAAAATTCCAATCCTTTAAAATTTAACATATGGTATTTGTTATCAAAATATAACGTTCCACTCCTCAGACATCTTGAATCCATCCTCCTCATCAAACCTTCTTTCTGTAACATTCTTAAAGTAAACCTTGTTGATTTGTGGAATACATTTGAGAACCATTGTCATGATGGTTCTCAATCGATTTAAAGAAGTTGATCTCATCTTCATCATCTTCAGCTACATTTGGAGCTTCATTGAGCATAGTGCAGATTCGAAGGATCAGTTTTTCAGCATTGTCATCACTATAAATGCAATTCAAACCTCTGAAATCACTTTTGATTTGTTTTCTGCAATATCAACTATACTCAAGTTCTTATCAACCATCATCTCACGATTCAGCTCTATACGAAGCAGCCAAGGAGACATTACATTCAAATTAACCTCTTCATATGGCATTTGATAGAAAGATGTGACCATTTACACCATTTCTTACTATCACTTAGCTCTAGACTCAAACATTTGTTTTTTCTTTGTTCTTGTTCTTGTAAATCGATTTCGGGAATCGCAATACTAATCCAGTTCACTCCGCAAAAATCTTGTCCAAATCAATTCTAAATTATGTTTAATCTCGTCGAGCAACAAACTTTATATTTATTGCTCGATAGCTTTTCGTTTCTTTTTTAAAAAAAATAATTCAAAGTCCTCTGTTTATTCGTATTTACAAATTTTGACTGTTGTATTTTCAGCTATAATAATAACAAAGGACATATATATATAAATATAATAGTACCTAATTTTTAAAAAATAAAGGTCTCTGCCTCATGGAATAATCATGCGATTCATAACCAGACGAAACGTTCAAAGGATTTAACTGTGTAGGGTATCGGATTCAATCTCATATTGGAATCTGGATTAATTTAAGCATGGTTTGATGTTTTGATTTAGTTAAAATGAAGTGAAATTTCTCTTTAGCAGGGCCGGCCCTGAAATAGAGGGGGGGGCTCCAAGCCAAAAAAAAAATGAGGGCCTTCGTTTTATATTGGCAAAAAAATATTATTATTATTATTATTTTTTTGTTAAAAAACAAATGGTGACCTTAGTTTTTATTAAAAAAAACGGAGCTCTAGGCCCAGGCTTCAACTCGTTCTGTCCAACGCCGGTCCTGCTCTTTAGTGGCGATGGTCGATGGAGTAAGGTTGCGCGAAGGGAGAGAAAGAAAGAAGGAAGGAGATAATTGTCTTTTTTAATATTTTTTTTGTTTTTAATAAAACAATTGGTTTTAAAACTTAGTAATTGTCATAAATTATTTATAATTCATTTAAAATGTAAACCACATCGTTATTTAAAAAATAAAATAAAAGAAAACCACACCATCAGAAAATGAAATGTTGAATGGTCTGTTTTAATAACTTTGCGCATTCGTGATCGATATTGGAGGTTTTAGAGGGTTTATGTCTTCTACTCTAGAGCTATGTTGTATTTGTACGACTGGCCTTCAAATTAAAAGATCTCTGTGTCTTTGTCTCTTTGATTTTATTAAACAGAAATTTTACTTCGGAGACATTTTAGTTCGTTTAAGTACTTTAAGGATTCAACTACTTTAAGGATTTTCTCTGGAATTTTCCATCTTTGGGCATATTTCCTTATTTGTCTGGCGGTTGAATCTGAAGCATCGAATGATATAGTATATGTTAAACTGAAAACAGTTAAAATGCAAATTGAATATGAGAGAGAATATGCCGACAAAAAAAAAATATGTTGTCATTGCTTTCGACAATATAAGAAATATGGGCAATATCAACGAATTGCCTGACGATCTATTGGTGAATATGTTGTCATTGCTTTCGACAAAAGAGACTGTGGCAACGAGTGTCTTGTCAAAACGATGGCGCTATCTTTGGAAACAACAATATATTTGGACGATACTAACAGTCCCGGCTCAGACCCAAGGGTCCAAATTTTATTTTTTTTAATCTTCAAGAAAAAAGGATCCAAAAACTAAAAAAATAAATATTTGAAAAAAGCTCTTAATTTTTTTTTGGCCAAGGCTCATATATAAGTAGAGACAAGGACCTGGATACTAATATCCCCCTAAGTTTTCGTCCACATCATCACACGATATTGGTCTGAGATCCCCCTCCGCCGGAGAAACTTGGTTTTGTTAGTCTACAATAAACTATTGCCTCTCACTTAGTTACTGAGTTTTGTGGTTTGATATCAACATTGTCTCTGTTCTTAATTTGTCCTCTCTTTTAGGTTGCTTCTAATTCGAACCTCTATTTAATTTCCTCACCAATTAATCAAAGAGGCTAGGATGATGTCATTCAACAACAAATTATATATATCCCCTTGGTTTACGTGTTTTTTTTGTTTTTGCTTCTGGTTTTTGGTTCCATGGATCTGAAACTGTTGATCAGGAGCTTAACAATTCATAATAACACCATATATACCACACACACACACACACACATATATATATTGTGTGTTATACAAATGCAATAACAAGTGGCTAGTTCAAATTACCAAGAGACGATTCCCAAAAACAATAAAGGAAAGAAAGAAAACACCGTGTATATATATCATGTTCATACAAATGCAACAGCAATTCACTAGGTCAAATTACCAAAGGATGATTCTCAACCACAATCAAGAAAGAAATGCATATCGTTACGAATAAGTGGTAAATGTGGTTAATATCTTATTAGCTATTGTTGGCTAGCGATGAAGGATGCGTTGTAAGTTGACTTCCTTTGTCATTGACTCTGTTTCTTTCAAAGTTTGAAAATTCTTGGATCCTACTAAAACTTGGCTCGACCAAGCCCATGCGTTTAGATTAACATTAAGAGTTTGCAAACTTATGCCAGAACATTTCTTCACAAGTCAACAACATTACATGTTTGGCATCATTCTTAACAGGCACGAAAAGAGTTGAAAGATATTGACAACGTTAACAAGTCACTGGAAGAAAAGAAAAAAGAGCTTATCAGCAGCTTCCATAATTGTCAAGCAGTCTTCACAAAATGCGGGGACAAGAGCTTTGTAATCTCCAGAAACCCGACTTTGTCTTTCCCTTGAAAGATTTGCTTCAGTTTCTCATCGCAGAAAATCTCCCTCTTGTCAGCAGGATTCTGATACAAAACATTTTACACAAAATTAAGACAGAAATACTGAATCTTATTTGGTGACCAACACATGAAGCTTCTCTACCAACCAGTTGATATGACACCAAAACATTAACTTGATAGAATGCATCAATTCGATTGCACTTTTAACTTGATGGAATGTGTCAATTCGGTTCATTAAGCACAAAGAGAAGGGTTTTTGGTGACTGAAACCATATATCATCAAAAGAAACCAAAATCAGCAGGCACATGATGGGAGATGAATGTGAAGACTCTACGCAAAGTAACTTGGACGATATTAGTAGACAAGAGACTCCAGAAGAAAAGTATATTAACCAGAACCACAAGACATAAAGAAAAATATCAGAAATCTGAAATCTGAAAAGTAAAAGTGAATCCTTTTGGGTGATCACCCCACCAGACTTGTCTACTAAGTTCATCAAGCAAAGCTGATATGACTCCAAATCTACCAGGAAACACATAGCAAAGTGTACCACAGAAACCTCTAATTTTCCGGTAAATCTAGTCTTATATGCATCATCAGAAAATACAGAATCTATCCATTCCGTAGCTCTACTTAAGCCTTACAAAAATGCAGAGAAGAAAAGAAAAGAGGAACCTGAAGATCATGGGACTTGACATAGGTCCAAATCTCCTTGACGGCGTCGGTACGTGTAGTTTCACCGGTACCAAGGAACTGAGCGAGAGCTGGAGACACATGAGTCACCTTGAAGATTCCGGTGGACCTCGGCGTCTTCTTCGCCGGAGAGTCTGATTTCGGCTTTGGCTTAGGTTTCGCCTTCGATTTCGCCGCCGACTTCTTGGTGGCTCCAGCTGTGGCAGTGCTTACACTTCTCGAAGAAGAGGTGGCTCCAGATGCAGGAGCTAGTAGCGATCTGCATCCCCTCAAAACCCTAGCTGCAACGGAAGACATTTCTCGCCAATCTTAGGTTTTCTCTCTTTCTGTGACTGTGATTTAGGGTAGTATTTTTGGGGAAAAGGTTTGACCTTTGACTCTTACGTGTCAACATGTGGGGTTTGGATTGGAATCTTTGGACACCATACTTTTTCAACTTTCAAGGTTTTACGATGAGAGAAATGAGAAAGTTTAAGACTTTTCGTCCACATTCGTGAAATCTTTCGTATCCTTTGTAGTTTGTACTAGTTCTCGAATCCATGGCTGTTTGGAATTTGCGACTGTAGTGGTTTCTGAGAACTATGCAGCTTCAAGCTTCCGATGCTTTTAGAGATCATCGAACGTAAGGATAAAATTGGACAGACAGTAATACCAGTATATTCTATGAGGAAATGAAGTTAAGAGCTTAAACAAAGGCACAACTACGACATCTGTGACAACTCCACATGACCAGAAGAGAAGACCAAACCTAACATCTTAAACGTCAACTGTTTTCTTGCAACAAAGCATACAAAGGATAATACAACTTCCACAGTTCTTACGACAGAAAAAACTATCCCTTAACCTGAAGACATTCAAGCTTATACCAGCCCTTAACCTGAAGAGTCATTCCAATAATCTATCGAAAATGAACAATCTTAAGATCCAATCATAACTAGTTTCTTACAACAATCTATCGAATTCCAAGAAATGAACAATCTTCCGACCGTCTCAGAGAAACAAAATCATCCAAATGTATAAAAGCCACCCCCAGAATTTCAAAACCACAAATTCTGAAGAAGATTTATTCCAGACAGAGAAAGCAAACTATAAATTCCAATAAAAAAAAGTTTGATACTTTGTTGCAAATATCGGATCATGCGGCTAAATCCTTGATCATATCTTCATTGCTCCCATCTTTGATCCCCATCTTCATCTGTTCCGCCACAAAGCACTTGGTGATCACATTGCAGAACAAATACACGAACTTGACCGAATCACGAGCTGGCACAGGATACGTTATCTTCTCAAAGAACTCCAATGGCACATTCGGATCCACAATCGCAACAACCGGAATCTGAAGCTTCGAGGCCTCGAGTATCACCGAGCTCTTCCTCTCAGTATCAAACACAACGACGCAATCAGGCATCGTAGTCGGACCAAAGCAAAGCTTCTTGTGCCTGGATCGGAACTTCTTAGGACTGTAACTGTTGGTCAGAAACCCTCCCATCTTCCACAGATTCATCGCGCGGTTGTGATTATAAGAATCCCCTTGGATCCGACGGGAGGTGAGCTCGATGATCTCGTCGAAGAGAGGATTGGTGTTGACGAAGAAGATGTTGCCTCGCATGTGCGCGAGGTTAGCGACGAAATGAGCG
The DNA here is from genome assembly GCA_002933935.1 of Eutrema yunnanense. Taxonomy (NCBI): domain Eukaryota; kingdom Viridiplantae; phylum Streptophyta; class Magnoliopsida; order Brassicales; family Brassicaceae; genus Eutrema; species Eutrema yunnanense. The sequence goes on along the minus strand of PKML01012401.1, from coordinate 705,528 downwards.
GCGCTACGGAGGCAAATCAGGGTTTTGTCGGAGTCGATAATGGTCATCCCGTTACGCGTCCCGTACGCGTATTGCTTGAAATGGTGCTCGGCGGCGCGACGGCCGAGATGTGCGCCGGTGTTCAGAAGCTTCTGGATTACTGCGGCGTGGATCGTCATTGCTCGTCGGGAAAAAGCTACCGGACGGCAGCGAGAGGGAGACGTTAGGGTTTAAGATTGAGTTAGATCTGGTGGAGAAGCTGAAAGATGGATGAATCTGGCCGGGTCGGGTCGGGTCGAATCAAGCCTGGTATGAAATGTTGGCCCATATCGGTATTCGAATGTCTAAACCAGAAATGTAAACCGGATACTTAAACCTGCACACACGTCGTTGACCAACCAAAGAGATTAAAAATTAACTGATTTTATTATGGTAACGTAGTAATAAGAGAGAAGAGTTTCTGGAGATTCTGCCGTTGGCGGCGACAGTTTTGTTTGGGTTTCAGATTTGGTGAACTATTCCTACCTTTCTCTCGAAGGAAACTCTCATTTCACTCGAGATCACGTTCCCTGTAAGAGAATCGATCAAACCCAATTCCAGATTTGTATTTATTTACAGTCTTTCTTAGATTCCTACAATTTTGGCTTTTGTGAATTTTCCTTCCTGATTTGAGATTAAAAAGTCCAATCTAAAGCGATCCTGGTTTGTCTGTGCCATCTTCGTTAGGGTTTGTGACGGAGCTCTGTTTTATGTTCTCAATTTTAACGATTCAATGGTTGGTGACTTTGCGCAGATGCATCGGTGTGTAGTTTTCTAGATCGAAAAGTTCCCTGTTGAATTAGTCTTTCGTTTTTGTGTTTCCGTTGAAGCTTATATAGGTTTCGTTTTCTCCAATTGATCTCTTCTGTGATGTTGTGTGGATAATTAGGGTTCGAAAAGTCAAAGACTGAACAAATTGAAAGGCTTTTACTCTTTCTACTGCATTATGATTCCTTAGAAGATGCAGTCTTAAATTTCATGCTTTTTTTTTGTTTGTTTGCTTGATCTGATTTCTGGTATTATGCAGGGGCTTATTCGCTTGTATCTATTGCTTTACAAGATGGCATCTGCGACTCTAAGGAGGCGGCTTCATCACGGGGACGTAGATGGGAGAAAGTATGAACGCTATGATGCAACAGACTCTGAAACTTTAAGCGAACCTTTGTTGGGAAGTAGTAGTGATAGTAAAGATGGGTACAATGAGGTTAGTGTTTCAGTGTGTGTTTTTCAATTAGAGATGAGAAGAAATCTTTTATGTATTAGCTGTGGTGTGTCTCTTAGGAGCCTACTCTGGAGGATATTTGGGAAGAAGAACGGAAGAAACAGCAAGTTCACTGGACATTAATCTTTTCTCAGTTGATTGCACAATGGGCTCAGTGGATAGGTTTGGTTTTATTGTCTTGTTACTATTACTCCTTGATTATTCTAAAAGAGGGATTATCACATTACAACTTGTTTCTTGGTTTTGCAGCCAAAATTGTCTTTGGATCTGGCTCACTTTTTGGGAGGTTCCTTTCTCTTCCTCAAATAGGTTCTGGTGGAAGGCTTTTGCCTCCGCCTCTTAGTGTGTTGCAGGTATATTCAAAGCATCTATCATATCATGTGAACATCAAATATCAAATGATATGCTTGAGAGGAGTATAATTGATGACACTATGCATTATCTCTTTAAAGCTCACACTTTATATTAGGTTATTCGTTTCAGGAACAAAATCAATGTGCTTCGTTTCTTCTTATACTTCTAAATTTAGATGGTGGAGTCAAAACTTGATGTCGATTCTGTATTGTATTACCTCTTACTAGGAAGAAAGGCTGAGAAACATTAAGCGAAGAATAGAAATACCGTTTGATGGATCTCGAATGGAGCATCAAGTAAGTGTTCTCATGGACTCTCTGTTTGCTTAATTATCTATATTAATTCCGCATACGCAAAGTTATTGTAGAGATTTATGTAATCGCATGATATACAGGATGCACTTAGACAACTATGGAAGTTAGCGTATCCACAGAGGGAACTACCACCTCTTAAATCCGAACTTTGGAAGGAGATGGGTTGGCAAGGAACAGACCCTTCAACAGATTTCCGGTACACAATAGTATATTCACTCGTTTGATCTTCTTCATCACTAGTCATTTTACTGATGATTGGTTTCATAAATTGATTTGTAGAGGTGGAGGATATATATCACTGGAGAATCTAATCTTCTTTGCAAAGGCCTATCCGGTCTGTGATGCATCTCTAATTCACATCTCCATCTTTGATTTTTTTTTTATCATCCCCCTTAGAAAGGAATTATTTTAAAGAGAATCAATGCCAAAGTTGCCGACTTTACACAATTTAAAGATGTTATCTCTGAATCTCTAACAAGATTTGTAATTGAGAAATATGACAGGAATCATTCCATAGATTGTTACATAAACAAGATGGAACAAGAGCCGAATGGGAATATCCTTTTGCGGTTGCTGGCATCAATATCTCATTCATGCTGGCACAAATGTTAGATCTTCAATCAGGTAAACCATCAACGATAGCTCTTCCGTTGATTTTGAAACCGTTGAAATGTGTATGTGTTTTCTCTTTCAGGTAAACCATCAACGATAGCCGGGATAAGGTTCTTGGAGTTTCTGGAGGAAGACGAAATGGCGTTTGATAATCTCTACTGTATAGCTTTCCAAATGATGGATGCACAATGGCTTGCCAAACGAGCTTCTTACATGGAATTCAATGTAAAATGTCTTTGAACCAAGCTGGTTATGAATTTTTCTTGTCGGTTATGTGTGAACCGGTTTTCAATTTTGGGCAGGACGTTCTGAAATCAACGAGGGCACAATTGGAACGTGAGCTGGCGCTGGAGGATGTTTCGAGCATCAGAGACTTGCCTGCTTTTAACCTATTGCACAAATAATTCCTAATTTTTTTTTTCCTTACCTTCAATTTTCCTATAATTTCTACCTGTATTTATATTAAAAAAAATCTGATAACTTCAGTGTAATAAATAATTTGCTGAAAATAGTCGACAAATATTTTATTTTTCTAGTCGAGAGAAGAAAAACAATAGATTCATTGCAAAAGTTGCATTCGGTGGTTATTTTTACTTTTTTCCATCTACCTATAAAAGATCAATTTATAAAAAAAAAACATATCAAAACTGAATTGAACTTAACGGCGTAAATGATAACTGAGCGGTGTTACTCACGTGCTTACAGAGCGCGTAGATGTCTTATCTACGTCTGTAAAAATGACAGTCGAACGTTACAAAACGGTAACTTACTCGACCGTTGTGATTATGAATAAATTAAAAGAATAAATAATAATTGTAGATAATAATCTCTATATATATATCCCCGTCTTTCCTCATTCAGATATCAAAATATCTTACTCTGATTTCGACAAAAAAATGTTCAATACTCTGCTTTTTGTTCTGTTATATAACACTCAAACTTTTTTTTGTTTGTCAACACACTCAAACTTATCTCTGATTATCTCATTCTCTGAACGACGTACACCATAGGGACATCACATAACCCTACAAGGTAATGCCTTTGCTCTGATACTTTTTTTTGCTTTGCTAAAATACGGTGTTTTTCGCATATATTTTTGTGGGGTTTAAAACCATTTAAGATCTTTTTTTTGTACTAAAAAAATTAAGATATTTGACCACAAAATACTCAAAAAATGGGTGTTAAAATTGTAATCTTTTTCAGTGATTTTTGGGAAACAATAGAGAAGACTACAAAATTGTTATTAATATTCAGGTTCTGTTTTTTTTTGTTTTTTTTTTTGGTTAACCTCTCTCGTGACTCGTCAGTTCGGTAAATTACTCTTAAAATTTGGCTTTAAAATAGCAGTTGGAATTGAAGGAATCGACTTGATTTTATTGGATTTTTGTGTGTGTTGGACAGCCATTTTTATCGTGCTCTGTTTTTTTTTCTTTTTCCCTAATAAAACTGAGTGTTATTAGTGTGCTCTGATTTTATTGGTGTGAACTGATTTTATTGGTGTGCTCTGTTTTATCTTAAAAATAAGTGTTATTTTCTTATAAAGAAAAATTGCGGCGATAATATTTATTTACTTTATTTCGGCATAAATGGTTATGAATCATGGATTAAAGTGAAACTTGCATGATAAATTTGTACAGAAGTTTCTGGAATTCAGAAAGTGATTGTAATGGAAAATTGATATGATTTTGCAGATGGCAGTAAAGAACACAAACTCAATTGGAGTGTGTGATGAAAAGGCATGAATGTGCAGATGGGGAGGAGTAATGACAAATGACGAGGAAGAATGTTAGGCAAGAGAGAAATCTAGATGCCGCCTTCGGAATGTGCCACACTTTGTTTATTGAGGTCAGTTTTTTTGAACTATTAAGTGATAGTATAGTTACGTATTAATAATTGTATGTATAGTGTGTGTCATGTATAGATGCGTAGGGTGTGGATACGATGTATAGATATGTATATATAGAAAATAGGGTGTATTTGTATAGATGTAGAGTTTAGATGAATAGGATGAATACTTGTAAAGATGTATCATCTACGTGTCAGGAGTGGGAAAATAAAGGTGCAGGATATTTAGATGAATAGGATATTTCATCTACGTGTAGGGAGTGGGTCAAATATGTATCCTTCGTCCAAAAAAAAAAAGTGTAGAGTTTGATAAAGAGTGATTTAAATTCTATGACATTTTTCCATATTAAGTTTACAAAAATAACATTTTGTGATTTTACATACACTTTCTCTACTTTATGATATGTGAAATCCCGAAACTACATTTCTATTATTATTCTCAAAATACAAAACAGTTTTTTTAATTTATTTTTTTCCACATCTCAATTACTTTTTTTGCTAAAAAATAATTTTACAATTTTTTTTGCACCATAACTATATTTCTTTTTTCCTATATTTTAATACCCATTTCACCTAGATGATATGCACATTTAAATGGATAGGCGCGCATATCATCTACGTGTACGCACCTATATGGATCAAGCATATCATCTACGTGTATCCAACTACATGGATATGCATGTGTATCCACTCGAATATTGTCCACGTGTACGCAACTACATCGATATGCTTGTGTATCCATGTGAAACTAAACCCTAATCTGCCCTAACCCCCAAATCTGTCCTAAACCCTAATCTGCCCTAACCCTAATATGCCCTAAACCCTAATATGCCCTAAACCCTAATATGCCCTAAACCCTAATATGCCGTAAACCCTAATCTGTCGTAAACTATCTGCCCTAAACCCTAATTTGCCCTAAACTCTAATCCCCTAATCTGCCCTAAACCCTAATTACCCTAAACCCTAATGCCCTAAACCATCTGCCCTAACCCCTAATTTGTCCTAAATCCTAAACCCTAATCTGCCATAACCCTTAATTTGCCCTAAACCCCTAACCCTAATCTGCCCTAACCCTAATTTGCCCTAAATCCCTAATTTGCCCTAAACCTACCCTAAACCCTAACCTACCCTAACCCTAATCTGCCCTAAACCCTCATATGCCCTAAACCCTAAGTTGCCCTAACCCTAATTTCCCCTAAACCTACCCTAAACCCTAACCTACCCTAACCTACCTTAACCCAAATCTGCCTTAAACCCTCATATGCCCTAAACCCTAATCTGCCTTAAACCCTCATATGCCCTAAACCCTAATTTGCCCTAAACCCTCATATGCCCTAAACCAAATTTGCCCTAACCCTAATTTGCCCTAAACCCCTAATTTGCCATAAATCTACCCTAAACCCTAATCGGCTCCTTAATCTGCCCTACCCTAATGTTCCCTAAAACCCTAATATTCCCTAAACCCTAAACAATAAACCTTAACCCTAAACCCTAATATGTCTATCAAACCCTAATCTGCCCTAACCCTAAACCCTAATATGCCTTAAATCCTAATCTGCCCTAACCCTAAACCCTAAGATGCCCTAAACCCTAATCTGCCCTAACCCTAAAAATTGAATTCTCGAGTTTCGACTAAAATATCCCGAAATAAGTGGACTAAACAAATCTTTCGAGTTTCTACTAAAATATTCAAAATTACCGCTACGAAAATTCAATTTTTCGAGTAAATACAGAAAATAATTAAAATAATCAAAATAATCTTCTTTTTTTATCTCTAGAATACCAAACCATATTTTAACGCTATGAAACTTTGTTTCTATATCCATGAAATACGCCTATGTATTAAAAAAAGAATACAAAAATATTCAAAATTGTCCCAAAAGAAGTTGACTTTTTACCCCAACGAGAATTCAAATTTTCGAGTAAATACAAAAAAAGGAAACTATTCCTTCTTCTCTATTTCCAAAATACCAAACCAAAAAATACTAAACTTGTTGAAGGTTTTTTGGTATCAACTATATACACCCTAAACCCTAAACCATAATATGCCCTCAACCCTAAATTATAATATGCCTTAAACCCTAATATGCCCTAAATTCTTAATTTGCCCTAAACCCTAATCAACCTTAACCCTAATATGTCATAAACCCTAATATGCCCTAAACCCTAATATGTCCTAACCCTAATATGTCCTAACCCTAAACCATAAAAATTGAATTCTCGAGTTTCGTCTAAAATATCCCGAATTAAATGGACTAGACTAATCTTTCGAGTTTCGACTAAAGTATTCAAAATTACCCGTACGAGAATTTATTTTTCGAGTAAATGCAGAAAATAATTAAACTAATCTTTCTTTTTTATTTCCAAAATACAAAACCATATTCTAACGCTATATTATTGTTAACTAAACTAATTTTGAAAGTTTTTTGTATCTTTATTAATTTTTTAGGAAGTAATTTGATAAAACTCCTATATGCCATAAATCGGTTGACCCAATGAAATCTCAATTTTTTTGGAGAAGCGTGGACAATTAAAGACACAAACCTTTGTGATTTAGTTCATATATCCATGGAATATGTGTTTATGTATTAAAATAAGAAAACGAAAATATTCAAAATTATCCCAAAATAAATGGACCTACGAGAATTTGATTTTTCGAGTAAATGCAGAAAATAATGAAACTAATCCTTCTTTTTTATTTCTAAAATACCAAACCATATTCTAACGCTATATTAATGTTAACTAAACTAATGTTGAAGGTTTTTTGGTATCTTAATTAATTTCTTACGAAGTAATTTGATAAACCTCATATACGCCCTAAACCCATATTAAATCTTAATTTTTTAGAGAAGCGGGAACAATTAGGGACCCAAACTTATGTAACCTAGTTCCTATATCCATGGAATATGCTTCTATGTACACGTGTACGCCAACTTTCCTGACGGGGCATTCCAACGACATTCCAACTATAATTTCGCCGGAAAATCATCGAAAATTCCTCTGACGGAGACGGTTTGTCGAAAATTCCTCGGAAAAATTCTTATTGGTAGTCTATCAAAAAAGTTACGACCATTTTCCGACTATCAGTATCCATTCGATCAAATTTGATTTCCGACGAGCCGTAACCGGAGTGAAAAAAAATAATTGTTTTATGAGAAAAATATAAGGAAAACAAAATGTGTATGGTATGAGAGATGAAAAATGATAAAAAAAAATAAAGAAAAAATGGGAGAAGGGTATACACACCCCAAAAAGTATCAGAAAATGTGCACTAATTCAAAAGTAGGGTATATGTATATGTAATTAGACTTTCAATAAGTGTCTATGAGTGTAATATTCTCTTAGATAAATAGGGTCAGGGTTTTGGTTTTACTATTGAGTGGACGCTCAAATTCAGAATCGTTCTTGAAGATTTAAAAGACGAAGCGAAAAATATTATCAAGGAGAAAATCGCATTTTTAATCTTCAAGATAACAAAAAAATAACATTTTAAAACTTGATGGTATTATTATACTAGCGGTTTAAACCTTTAACATAATTATATTCACACATAAAACTTTTAAATTAGCTTTCGACTTTCGAGTTTGCGCCGCCAAAAAAATAACTAGAACTGTTCAGGTTCCGATAAAAAAATGGTCATGTGTCTATAAAATTATTTATTTTATAATCTATTTATTTATTTTAATTAATAAAACTTAAAAAGCAAAAAAAAATCTTCTATCTTCAGTGGTAGGAGAGACCATTCATCGAGAAGAAGCCCAGTTTTTTTTATTTTTTATTTTCTATCTTCCAATTAGCGACTCGTCCGAGCCATAAAACGATTCCAATTCGAGGAATCTCACGAGTTCTACATTTATTTAAAGTGACTTTGTAATATTGGAATTATACAAATCCTTGTAGAAAGTTAATCGAGAGATAGCGAGTGAGAGAGAGAAAAGGGGGGAAAAGATTTTTTTTTTTTTTTTTTTTTTGTATTTTTAGTTTTATTATATATATTTTTAAAACTAAACTACATATAAAACGCTGAACAATCAAATTTATAAGCAAATTGTGATTATTCTCAATTTAACAAGTCTTTCAAAAATTATGCTCAATTTGGTAATTATATTTTCAGCTTAAAAATCCATAACCCAATTCTAAGAAAACATTTTTAGATTGCCGTGTTAATTAAATTAGGACTAGCTTAATTAATTTACTTGTTGTTTTGGAAAATCGGAAAATAAAACGAAAAACCAAAACGAGTACATTTTTTTCTTTCAAATACCGTTTTCAGAATAAGCTACCATTTTAAGCTTCGACAGATCATACTCAGGGCCGTGGCTTACCTTACAAATTTTAAGGCATTAGCCTCAGGCCCTCTCACATTGTAATATTTGGGGCCCCACATTAATAAATTAACACATAAGCATAATGATTATATGATATACTTTTTTGTTTTAATAAATCGAACACACACATCTCTATTTCCTTTTCTTATTATGACATTAAATTCTATTCTTTTTTTAATGTTGGGAGCTTATTCTCTATGTTATTTAGGTTTATAACCTTTTCTCAATTTTCATTAAAAGTTTTCATAATTATTATTTTTTCTCATAAAATAATAATTATGAAAACTTTTAATGAAAATTGAGAAAAGGTTATAAACCTAAATAACATAGAGAATAAGCTCCCAACATTAAAAAAAGATTCCAAAATCAGAATAAGACATTTGTATAACAAGGACCAACTTTTCTATTTTACCTTATATTAGAAGAGTTATTATTTTGCTAATTTTACTATTATTTAGAGTAAAATGAAGCATTTTTTTTTGTCTTAGGTCCCTGATACTAATCACAAATCTGGACAACTAAACAGAACTCTAATTACAAAGTAAATAACTAGACTAGAAACATTGAAAACCATAGGAAAAATGATATTTGGAAGATTCCTTTGAGCTCTTGAAAGGAATGATGTTTGGAAGATTCCTTCGAGTTCTTGAAATGAACACATTTTATACAAACAAAAAAAAACCAAACTTTTGAAACACCGAATTTTGAAAGGACCCAGTTCCACAATTTTACTGCGAATCATCTCATTTTAAAGATGAATAAACAAAAAAAATCTAGCTTATTGACCATGTTATATATAGCTACGACCGTTGCATTATTAGCCTAATTAAAAATATTAATCTATGCATTAAAACGGGAACAACGTATACACACACTTGTCACTTCCTCTCATTTCCTCTTGAAGGATTCGACTCTTCTTCATTAGATGGCTTCAGCCTTCAGGCTCCATACTTTCATACGTTCGCTTGTCTTTCTAACCTATAAAATAAAATAAAATTCCAAAAACTTTCTCTTCATTGTTTCGAGGAAGAATAACAAACAAATTTAATTGCTTACCTCTAATTCCCAGTCAGTTTTGTAAATGATATAACACAATATAAGTGTTTGGACTGCAATTCCAGCCAACATTCCAGACCATAGTCCCTACAATTCAGACAATGAATGTAATTAATTAATTGGAATTTTCAACTCTTTTAAGAGTATGTTTAGTAAGAAAAATGAAGAAATTGGATTTGGAATTAGTACCTTAACACCAAGATGGAAAACGTAAGTAAGGATGAGACCCAAAGGAATACCAACTGCATAATATGAAACTAAGTTCACAACTGCCACTATACCCTGCATCCCTGCTCCAACTGCTACACCTGTTTTTATCATTTAAAAACATTTTTAATTATTACCTAATCATTTTCATTAGTTACAAATAGTAGATATTGGGACAAATAATTCTTTTTTAGATCGGCGAACGAGAGAGTGACACGTGTCATATAAGATTAAACCGTCATTTAACCTAAAAGTGCATCACCTTGCGAAGGTGCGATTACGAGGTTGGGTAATCGAACATTATGACATGTTAGGACATGTTGTATGGCGTGTCACTATTTACTAGACGATCACTTGACTTAAAAACGTACCACTTAGAGGGGGTGCGGTTACAAGGCTAGGTGATAGAACCATTGGACATGTTAGAATATGAAAATGAACCACGACTTTCTCCCAAAACCATTCTCGACTAGCGGGAGTGGGGAGTAAAGAGACGAGTGCTCCCGAGGTGATAATGAATTGCCATTTTCCCCATTTCTCAGGACCCGGAGTCACCATAACTTTTTCTCTTCCCCGTTTTCCGATTCTTTCCCGTTTCCGACGCCAATCTTTGTGGTCTTTCTTTTCATTACTAACTTGAGAGTCGGAAAACACACCCACATCGTGTTTTCCGACCTCTGACCTCGCTTGTTTTGTGATGCAGAAAATTAACCCCATAAAAGACAAAAAAAAAACCCCGAAACAGTATACACTTAAACAAAACCAAACTGATTTTTTTTTCATAAACTAAAGAATTTTATTTGAAAACAACTAATTTTTGTCATTGGACTTTTGTTTTGTAGGTTTTTTCCATCCAAAAACAGAACTGAATCGAGTCCAAATACACTCTAAATCTCTGTATGATTCTTCCTAAACGGAATAAAAGTTCACTTTTAAAGTCGGTTTGATTCTTCCTAAACCAAACAAATCAAAATAACCCAAAACTTAAGTCTAACAGACAATATTAGATTAGATTAGAGGTTATATATTAGAGATATGTAACCTGAGAGTATAGGTTGTATGCTGTTGAGTAAGATTGATACGGCAAGGATCATCGATTGATCATCCACTGCTTCCGAAACCTCTTTGCTATTCGAAAACAAATACGAAATCTGACCGCAGAATGACAGACAAAGAACCGAGAATATCACTCCCATTAATGTTGATACTGTGAGTATCACTTTAATCGAAAACCTCACTGCAGCTGCATCTCCTTTCCCCAGCTCGTTAGCCACTCGAACGCTACAATTATTCATATTTGCATAGAAGAAAACATAATCCATCGTTTAATATATGAACCCCAAGATTAATTTTTTTTTTTTTTTTAAAGTATGAAGCATTACCAAGCCGCACCCAAGAAGCCAAGGCATATGTTGAGCTCCCATGTATATATGTATTGGCTGCAAATTTTCAATATGATTTAATTCAGATAATTTAACTGTCAAAAATATGCAAATGACAAGGAAGATTTTGACTTTACCATATTGAGAAAGCAGAGATTGTGAGATTCGCATCTTTTGTATAACCAGCCATTAGGACAAGGATGCTCATGTACCAATACTCTAAGCTGTTCGAAAATGGAAGGAGATATATTATTAGAGAATAGGAGTATAACACTGCTAACATAACACCACTAGCTTATACTAAAACTACATAAATTACTCCCCCATCTTTGTGTCAACTACATAAAATTGAAGTTGTTACAAACAAAAAATTACACTAAAAATAGATAATTACCAGATCATGAAGCCTGAAGAAATGGAGAGCTTGAGCATAGGAATTAGATCAACAAAAGCAGCAGTTCTAAATCCGGTCCAAGTAAACGGACACCATCCACCAAAAACGTACACAAACTCGGCTAATACCATAGCCCACGAGCTCAAATTGAGCCCGAGGAGCGCACCACCAATCCCCACCCCTATAACACTCACGCACCACCAAGTGACCAGGAGGTCAAGAGCCAAGGACAAGGTTGAGACAACGCCTACAATAGCGTTCCTCATTTGTGCTTGGAGGTACATTTGCATAGTCATAGTGAAAATTAAGCTATAGACATAAGGGATCATCCAAGGATAGATCTCATCAACGGTCCTTGTGATCTCAACGTTTTGGCCTAATAAACGGAGGATGGGACCCGCGAATACGATAAATGGTAGAAACAGAGTGGTCACGGCCGTGTCCACGATCCATGAACGTTGTAGATATACCCCCATTGTGTGGTATTGTTCTGCACCGTATGCTTGCCCGCATAACGTCTCTGTCGCACTTGACATACCGCCCTATATATAAATACCACAAAGACTAAAGACTGTTTCTTAGACTAACGAATTTGTTTTCAGGTCGAAATTCAGACTAAACTGAGATTAGTAGTTTTAATACCATCAAACCATAGAGAAAGCGGACGAATGTACTTTGGAGGAGAGCATAAGCGGCTAGACCCAACTCAGATGAGTGACCAATGAAGGCTTGAGCCACAATGATGCTCCCAAACGAAGTCATTCGGAACAAAGACGAAGGTAATGTTATTCTACACATGTTCCTTACTTCGGTCCAAACCTTCGCTCTCAAATAGAGACTATCTATATTGTTGCTCTGACCCTTAGCGTCTGATCCTACACGTAGTAGCCTCTCCTCCATTTCTCCTTGAGTGCTCATTTTTTTTGTTTTTTGTTTCCTTCTTCCGTTCTTTAACTCTAATCTGAAATAATTGATAACAAACATAATTACTTATAATCTGTTGTTTTGTAAGGCGGATGAAATACTTAATAGTCAACTAAAAGAAGAGTAAATATGTAGTAGTAGATGAAATATCCATCACAAACACCTATTTGCGGTAAGGCTTCAAAGACACAATTTATGGGCAAAACAAAAAACTTTCGTTTTAACTTCCACAACTTTTAAATATTTATACTATTCCAAAAGGCACGAAGAACGATTCCGTACAATCCATTTCATTCCGCAGCTATGTACTTGAGAAGCTAAGAATGCAATTCCGAACAAGCTTAAACGCATAATCACAGTCAACAATGCCAAACAGTTTTTTTTTTTGTTTTTTTTATCCTAAACTTAATAATAGAACGTTCTCATATATTAAAAAGAAACAAAATTTATTTTGTTAGATTGTCGAGAGAAGGTCTAAATAAAAACTAAATTTGTCAGAACATCTCTTTCTGTGCTTTATAGATCGATTATTTCTCTCTTTTCCAATCCTTCTCTGATTGACATATTAATTATGTCAACGAGGAGATATCTAAAGATTAAAAAAAAGCGAGCTAATAATGTTTCTTTAAATTCATTTCTTGCTCGAAGATTCATCTTAACACAGTAAACTTTTGTTGTATATATCTACCGAGTCTATGAAGTATCTAGTGATTAATTTACCTTAGTTAAGAGAAAAGACACTAAGTCGAGAAGACCAGAGAAGAGAGAAACAGAGCTCGGCGAAATCATCAACAGAACATTTTCACAGAAAATAATGAAGAAATGAAAGCAAATTGGAAATTGAAATTTACCTTTTTCCTTTTTCCTTTTTTTAGGAAAATATGTCAGAAGAGAACTTATATATCTGTTTATATATGCTCCTATGTGAAAAAGAGATAGAAACGACGTATAGGCTTATACGTATTATGTACGGACAAACTTATGTATCTGTTTATATATGCTCCTATGTGAAAAAGAGTGAAAAATTACATAGAAAAATTGGACTTTGGGATACTGTCCGTGTATTATTAGATATACAGAAATTATTGTTAATTTATCATTCCTTTCATTTCACAAAAACGATAATTTTAAAGTTTTATTTTTATTTCACAAATAGTATCGTTTTATGTTTTCAATACATAATTTTGAACAAAAATTCAATTTTACCCTTATTTTTTTAGTGTATTAATTAGAAAAAATAAATTGTCTAATATATTAATAAAGGGTAATATTGAAATTTTAATATATTTTTTTGTTCCGTCTAAATCAATTTTATTAAAAATTTGGAGAAATATCGTTGTTTACAACCTCTTGAAGAAATGATGGACATGTATGGTACAAATACCATTGAGAATTAAATCTACACAAGTATTTTCATTACGAGGTCTGAAATTAAATTGTATTTCACTAAACATACTTCTCCAACTCCAAATTGCTTGAATATAATGTTGAAGTCTCAAGTTGTTTCCATCTCCATTGATTAATAGATTTATGATGATATTATCACCTTCGAATTCCACTTTCTGGTAGCTAAGTGTCCATGTATTATGAATTGTCCATAAAAAAGCAGAACATTCTGCTTCTTCTATTATCATTCGCATTTGGTATTTCCCTATACCACAGTCGAGCAGTTGCCCAGTAGAATTACGGAGGATCCATCCCATTCCAGAATCACGATCACCTTCATGATGGAAAACACCATAGTTACATTTAATCTACCCTGGTTTTGGTTTTGTTCATGAATGTTGTCTAAAAGTTTCAGTCCTCCTATTTCGAACTTCACTTGTATCTTCCTCGCTCATTGCTGCAATCCATTCCATAGAGTCGTTCACAGCGCGATGGTATGTTTCATTGACTTCTATAAGTACTCTGCTGAACATTAACACATTGCGGTTTTTCCAGATGTGTCATATAACCCAAAATGGAAGTAATCTTTGAATTTCTTCAAGTTTATCATTGTGATAAAACCCAAACAGAAATTTAAAATTTTTCTTAATAGGAATTCGTGGATCGCATATCATAATCGTAGGTACTCCAGTGAATCTCCAAACTGATTCAGCGTATCGACAAGTAAAGAAGATATGATTACTTGTTTCATCTTCCGAACAACATATATTAGACCGTGGATTTACCATAATGTTTCTTCGTCGTAGATTCTCAGAAACAACAATTGCTCTCAAAGCAATTCTCCATAAAAATGTTTTAATTTTGGTGTTATCTCAAGCTTCCATATTCCAACCGTGATATTCGGATTTGTAGCTAAAGAAGGTTGATGTTCACCGTCATTTTTTCTAAAATAGATGCTAACCAATAACTAGATTTTACAGTGTAATTTTCATCCGGTGAATATCTCCAAATATAATTATCTAGCCTGATTTGACTTGGAAGAATTTTTTTATAAATTTTAATAGTTTTTTTTATATGTGTGAAATGTATCAAAATTATACTTTTTGCGAAACTGATGGAATACAAATTAGGAGTAATTTCTTCTAAATTAGAATCACTATACTACATTCTAGTTATTAATCATAACATAATGCCAAATCTTTAACCCCTCTAAAAAAAGATCTTTCACATTAATATGGAATTTTCATATTAGTTTATCTTTTTATTTTGGAAATTAGATTTATTATATAATCCATTTTCACATATATATATTTTTTATAGCAATAGTCCATTTTCACGTTTTTAAATGTAGGTGACAACAGAAGAAGATAATATTACCTAACGATCGAACGGTGTCGTCAAGAAAAGGTAATGATCGAACGGCCTTGATTGCAACCCGCACAAAAAAGGAAGCTGATTGGACCCTAAATTTACGGGGGAAATGATTAGAAACATTTCCCTTTTATTTCCCTTTTGTCAATATTAAGAAATCCAATTCTCATAAATAGTTTGAAAAAAAAAAAAAGGATCGTATGGTATAAACCAACTGAATAAGTGATCTCGTAGTCAGTTTATTTCTTTTTCCGCATGCTGTTTCGATTCGACAGTGCTCTCTAGTTTATACGATTTCGCGGTGTAACGGATAAAATGGTGGGACCTAGGGAGCCTCCACGTTATGCAACTATGGAGATACTAGTTAATTTGCTGTACGTGACACGCATACACATTCGTTGCCGTATCGTCCATGTGTAAGCTCTTGTCTCTTTGAAACATGCACTCGTGTCTCATTTTTTGAAACAACCAAAAAAATATATTATAAATTGTTATATTTTTGGTTCTTACATTTATGACTCATTTATCCACCTCTATATATTTTTAGCCAGAGTTAGGTGGTATTAAATTGTTATTTATTTAGTTGGGCCATTACGCATGCGAATTCATTTTTTATTCCACTTGAGAGAAATGGGTGTGAAACCCAGTGAAATAAAGAGGGCAAAATGGACCACCAGCCCACGAATTCCTCATCCCATTTAATTGCGAATTTACTCTTTTCCGTTTCACAAAAAATATTATTTTATTTTTTTATTTTATTTTATAAAAAATATCATTTTATATTTTCAATGCAAAATATTTTAAAAAAATTCAATTTTAATTCTTTTGATTTAGTTGTATTAATTAAAAATAAAATTTTGTTTAATATATTAATAAGCAGTAATATATAACTTTTAATAATTTTTTTAATATGTGTAAAATATATAAAAATAATATTTTTTGTGAAATAGAAAATGTATCTCTATGGTAGTAAAAAGTGATTAATTATGTCGTGACCAAAAGTATGTGTATGTGTATGTGTATGTATATGTGTATGTGTATGTGTATGTGTATGTGTGTGAAGAAGAGCTCGTATCCCAGTGGTTTAGGAATTCCAATGATATGGGTATGTGCTCTACCGCCCTGGGTATGAATCCTCTTGGCCACCCTTCCACGTTTAAATCAGCAAATTGTTATCGTATACTCCGTTGTTGAGCCGCTAGAGATTAGTCTTGGATCTAATAAGCCTTTGGATACTCCATATACTCCAGTTTATCAAAAAAATAAAAATATGTGTGAGCATATCTCTGGTCAACCTAGAATAAATTGATAGGTCCAATTTATTCATTTTTGGTTACGTTCAGCGGCTAGTATCTTTGATATCATAATTTAGTTAATAGCTAGGTCGTTGTAAAAAGTTTTTGATCTTTATTAACAATTTGAATTAGTCAATGAAGACAGTTTTCATTTTTGTAGTTTTGTTACTTGTGTGGTGTCATGTCATGTGTGAGTGAGTGGCCCGGTGTTCATATCCATAAATATTAAATATTAACTATTAATTTCAACATTATTTTTTTCTTCTCAATATTGTTAGAGCACTTCTACTGGGAGGTTCTCAACATGGGTATCTCAACTTTAAAAAAAAAAATTTATTATCATACTATTATTTGTGAAGTCATAATCTTAGGTGGCGTGCTCACATCGATTCTCCCTAAATCGTTTTTTTGTTTGATTATGTGTCTTATTTTCATTCGTTTATATCCTGATGATGTGTCTTTGTAACTTAAATCGAACCACACCCCGGTATATCGATTTCAATTAGTTCTTTGATTGGTTTACGATCGGTTAGATCAAAATTAGTTATTTGATTTCGATTGTGAAGTCATAATCTGATGTGGCGTGCTCACATCGATTCTCCCTCAATCGATTTTTTTTTTATTATGTGTCTTATTTTCATTCGTTTATATCCTGATGATGTGTCTTTGTAACTTAAATCGAACCA
>PKML01012401.1:659193-674858 GCA_002933935.1 Eutrema yunnanense | reverse complement strand
TATATATATGTTTTTTTTTTTTTTTTTTTTTTTTTTCTAATTCGGTAACAATGACACTAACCATGCAAACCAAACCAAAAATGTCCTCCGGTAATAAGCACTAAAAGTAAAACTTAAATTTCCACAAAGTTAAGAATTTTTTTTTCTTTTTTTTGTCATGCAACAAATCTATATATATATAAGCAAGCCAAAGTATTACAGTTGATTCGAAACTCGCCAAGTTACTCGAAGCAAGTAATTAATCAAGGTTTGGAATCTACGCAATCCGCATAAAGAAATAAAAGTCGCGTAAAGTACTCACAGCTTTACGGTAGATGGCTCCTTGAAAGTAGAGCAATATCGGACGGCCATCAAAGCCCGATGTGTCATTGGCGTAGGATGGAACAAGGTGTTTGTATGGCGCCACGATGTCCTTATCGACATTGGCGACACGTGGCGAGTATCTACCGAAGTCAGCGACCACAAACATCGCCGGATATAACTTATGCCGTGCCGTCGACATACTATTAGGATGGTGCGCCATTATCACATGATCTTTCCCTCCCGACATCTTCCATTCCTTTTGTGCCGTCACGAATTTCACCACATTTTCCTGTCAAAAATTAAGATCAAGATCAAGTTTTTCGATGTCTATGACATTCTTGGCTTGATTTTATGTATCACTTTTGTTTTTAATAGGGTACTTTCCTTAAGATGACACTACAATCTTTCAACTTTTGAAATTTCAAAACGCAAACCCGAAATGTGAAATGTGTCTGCAATTAGCAAAAACATCTGATGAAATATATATACTTTTCTACTTTGAAAATTATATTGCTTACAATTTGAAAAAAAAATGTATAACGAGAAAATGATTCGTTATTGAAGACGTTTACGCAACAATGCAGTGTAAACCAAGTGATGGTGGTAGGGTGGTTCTCATTTATGGAGGAGTCGCTCTGTTGGTCTAGACCATTGATCGATTTTCCGCAAGTGCGAAATTATCAAACTATTTCCCATTTGGCCATCTGGGGGTGCCTAGGACAATACTAAATAGGGGAAAAAAATTGGATGCCTGCCCAGGCCTCGGGAGATTAGTCTAGGCTCTGGCATGGGACCCTCCCCGGTTATTAAAAAAAAAAAAAACAATGTGGTGTAAATAAGTGCGAAAATGTTAAAATAAAACCAAAACTTTTGAAGGGAAAAAAAAAAAGTTTAGCTAATGGACTTAATTACCTGCAACTCTCTGTCTTGGCTCTTCTTCTTCTTTTGTGTAGCCTTTGAGAATCGGTTATAGCTGAGTGAAGAGAAGAATGGCACGAACACAACATCAGCTTCGCTCGAGTTCTTCACACGTATCGCGGCACGTGAGCTTCTAGAATCATCTGGAAGCTCAGAGTACAAAAGATCTAATGTTAGCCAATACTCAACACTGTGCTGCAAGTTAAGCCCACCTGGATGGTGAGGAACATTGATTCTGATGTCAGGCCAAACGACGTCGTTTCTCTCAGGTTTCCAACCCAATAACCCAAAGTGAAACTCTGGACTCATATCATACATGTAGACTTTGAGTGGCGCTGAAGAAGGAGAGACCTTCTGAATGCATCGAAGGGTTTCTGCTCTGTTTTCATTAACGTGCTCCTCTGTTTTTGCCCCTCCTCTGTTTTCATCTTCTCTGTTTTCGGGATTTGGCGATTCGGCATAGATGTCTTGGGGAGGATTACTTGAGTTCTTGATGATGTTGAGAAGGGCATCTGTGGGTTCTGAGACTGTGATGTAATCGAGAACTCGGTTAGGGTATGTGGAAGAAAGGATTAAGAACCAAGAGAGGACGGAGAGGATTGATATTAACAAGAAAATCATCGATTTTCGGGTGATGATTATTCTGTCATACCGTGAGGTTGATCTCTCAGCCATCTCTGGGAAACTAAAACAAGAGATTGGAGAGAGATCTTGTCATAGAAACTGACAAGGAGAAGATTCATATATCAAAAATCTGTAAATACGATGAACAGATTCCTAGAAGAGGAAGAAAGGTCGTGTAAATCAAAAACCCAGGAGTGAAAATCTGCGAAAAAAAAAGGGTGTTAGGGAAATTTTCCCGAGAAAGTAACGAAGTGAGATTTATTTGAGTGATGAAATTTTTGTGTGGTAGATGAGAAACGATGAAAACGCCGAAGAGAGAAGAGACAATACAGCAACACTCTTTGTTCTCTCTCTCTCTCTCTCCCTCGCTTGTGAAGGAAGAAACTGAGTCGTCGACGTTGATCTTTAGACGCGGGGCAATTAAAACGATCTTATTTAATTCTATTTGATTAGAAAACAATACTAAGAAAAACGTAAAGTATGTAATTATTAAAATTATAGTTTAATTTCGCAAAGAGAGTAATATTTTCGAGGACCAATGATTTTGAAGGAAATAATCCCTCAAAATAGTAAAATTATTGTGTAGACAGATAATGGTAGTCATAACTTTAGTAAATGGTCAAAACGTTATGAGTGATTTATTTTCTAAATTTGACTCAGCATAAATAGTTTATGATCTTATGGAATTTTTTCAATATGGGTAAATTTCGTAGATATTCACAAATTCTACCATCTATATACTTATTTGTGTAGTGATTTGCTTAGGTGTCGCGTTCACAGCGAGTTTCGGCTGCGGAATGACGTTTATACCCTTTTTTAAAATCGATGGCTTATGTGTTGTATTCTTATTCGTCTAGCTTTGATGATGTGTACGAATCACTTAAATTATACCAATTTTCGACCAATTTTCAATTTTATGGTTATCTATATACAAAACCGCCAAGGTTAATGACGGTTTATAGTATACTAAACCGTAAACGTTAGGGATTTTTTTGGTCTCTTTTAAATGGAAAAATACTAATAAATTCTACTTCCTCTTTCTTTTGATATACACAAATATTCTAAATTTAAAAATTATACGATAATAATAAAAGGAAATTTAAGTATATATCATATATATGATTAACGATAATGTTAAATTTATTTTTTTGGTCTCTTTTGATATACACAAATATTCTAAATTTCAAAATTATACGATAATAATAAAAGGAAATTTAAGTATATATCATATATATGATTAACGATAATGTTAAATTTATTTTTTTGGGTCTCTTTTAAATGGAAAACTACTAATAAATTCTACTTCCTCTTTCTTTTGATATACACAAATTCAATTGGATATAAAATAGGAAAGACTTAACGATAATGTTTAAGTTCCATTAAAATAGAAAAATCCTAATATATTGACAGTAATTCATTAAATTAATGTTAAACAAATCTTACGATATTGACAAAATTATATACTTTCTATTATCATAATCATAAACATAGAAAATTAATTCATTCTATGATTTGGAAATACTAGCTTCAAAGCAACCGACGTATAAATAATTTGAAATGTAATTTTAATTAGTTATAGTTTTGGGCTGTCAAAGCAAATTAATCATAATTTTTCTATATATTGGGATATCCCATAATTTTGGTAAATAATTGGGAAAAAATGGCTAAAATTTCTCTTACTATATAATTTATTATATAGTAAGTATACATATAATTTCTTTGTGATAATGAATCATTCTCTGGTCATACTATTACACGTTTTTGCTCTTTCCTTTTTAGCCTAAGACAAAGTTGTTCTGATTAGGAACAACATCATATCTCTTTTTACCACATCGAAACTTATTTCCGTCAAGTCTCTTAACATTAACTAATTTTGCAAACCTAACCGCATCAGCAAAGAAAAAAAAATCAAAACTATATATACAACTTAGATTTCAAAAAAAAAACTCTTAAAACAAAATATAGCATCGGATAATAAGAAATCAACACGCGAACGTAAAGCTTTTAAAATATATCAAAAATACATACAACAAATTACCAAAACATTAATATGTAATAAAAATATGATTAATACATAAAACAAATTAGGGAGAAAGATTACTCTTTTTAAGATAAATATATATTTATAAAGAAAAAATTGAAAAAAAAAAATATCATGTATAAAACACATGATGAATATACATAAAAACAATTATTTGAAATAATAAGTTAATCAAGCATATTAGCCCGCGCCAGGCGCGGGCCCGATCACTAGTTTATACTTAAAAATAAAATTAATGTGGAATCATTTTCTTAATTATTCTATAGCATTTTATAGTAGAATTTAAAGTTTCTTAGCGACTCCTTGGTATAAAAAGATAATGTAACGTCTAAATAGACATTTAATTCAATTATCAGAAAAAAATAAACATTTTTATGATGAAAAGGAATCCGGTTTCGGTTTAGGTCAACCACATCGATCTAAAGCAACCCGGTTCACATCGATATACATCAACCCATGTTAACTCGGTTTTATCCATCTTACTTCGATCCGGCTCAGTCCGACCCATACTGACTCACACCGGTCCAATTTGTCCACCTTATGTCGGTCCATTTATCGGTTTTATTGTCCATTAAATCCGATATAAAAAAGAAAGTTATATTTATCAAAATCCGAAACGAAATAGAAAACTCTTGATGATCAAACCAACACAAGACCCTATAAATAGAGATATTCCCCCATACTTACATCTATCCGCAATTTCCCGAAGAGGCCTAAGAGATTTTGATTTGCAATTCCCGGCTTAGTTTTTTAGATCTAGTTTTCTTTTTAGCTTGTTTTCTGACGACATAATTTTTGTATTTCGCTGAATTTACTTAATAAAACAAGAATCTCTGATTGTCTTTTATTGTTTTTATATTTTGTTGCGAATCATAATCATATTCAACGGTATGTAATTATTATTTATGAGTAATTAATCCTTTTCTAAATAGATATTTAATTCAATTAACAGAAAAAAAAACATATTTCTGATGAAAAGCACACATAATTCTGTAAAATATAATTTGAAAATCACATCGTCGGTTGGTCTGTCAACGTTTACGTGGGATGAAACCTGACAGCTCTTTCTGAAATTAATTTTAACAATGTTGCGTGTGGCCTAATCAAATCGATATTAATTTCAAAACTTAACTATTAAAAATGAATTTTCCAATTGGCACAAATTTTGTGAGATCCGAAGACTTGGGAATTGTGGGATTTCATCATCAAATACCTAAAATATAAATAATCTTAGAAACCGAACCTTTTGAATTTACGAAATATAATATAAAGGGGCAATTATTTAAAATACCACACTTTCTAAGTTTTTGTTTTAAAAGTATCACTATTAATGTATGTCTCCAATAATATCACAAATTTATAATCAAAATGACACAAAAAATAATAAATTATAAAACAATTACTAGTTAGCAACGTTGAAAAACAAAAAAAAATTGCCACGTGGCCGACATATAACGAGGCCTAAACAAATTTTAGTTTTTACTTTGGGCCAATAACAAAAGCCCAAAAACCATATTTGACGAGAACCAATTAGTTTAAAGGTTGTGCAAGTTATATTGGTTTCCTTTCGTCTTGCTGGTTATTTTATTGGATGAAATTTTAGAGATGTGTTTAGGTTTCATCCCATAAACTCTAATGCCATGGATTCTGAAAAGAAATAGAATGTCAATAAGCTTATAAAATTGAATAATTTAACCAATAGTGTGTGTTCCAATGGTCTCTTTGAATAGGTGGATGACTTGTAAAGTTGTAATGTGGGTAAAAGGTAGGGATCTAATTCCACCATCTACGAAAATCGATATGGTTTTCTCTTGACTATTAATATTAGTTGAATCGATCATGAACAGAAACGAAATCAAGCTTAATCGATGATGGAGTTAAGCTTGAGAGAGAAAAGGAGAGTGAATAAGAAGATGAAGTGTTTGTAACAAAAAAAAATTGGGAAATTTCTGTTGTATTGCATAATGGGAAATTTTGGGAAATTAATTCTCTAATCTGGAATAAACCAGATCTATTCTATTTACATATAAACCACATAAACCTGATAATTAAAGACGCTTTAACTAGTAAGAATACCATATTTTTTACATGCATCGGGAAATAGTTTAAGTTTCGACCCAAAATCTACCTTGATCATAAAAAAAAATAAAAGAAGATTGACTTCAGGTATATTGCACCAAACAATTACGCAAGATTCTATCAATTACATGTAACGGAGTCGAATATGCCAGATTTATCTCACCACACAGAAAGGTGACGAAGAAGCAGATAAACATCAAAGACATTACTTTGGGTTGCATATAATATGCCTACACTATTTTGGGCCAGGAAAAACCCATAAGCCAGATTTTTATCGGTAATTACCAAAATTAGTTAGTTAAGTGTCTGTAACAAAAAAGTAGTTGTTACTTAATGCTTTTCTTTACCCCTGTCTTGACTTTTCACTGGAAATATATATTTAATCACTGCCTAATGTATCTGATGATAAAAATAATTTTTAGTTTTGGTTTTGTCCAATATGTTTACATTAAAATTACAATAAAAATACCACATGGATTTTGTATAAAAATAATGTTAAAATTTTGACATATGTAATCTAAATTAATTATATAGTAATAGATAAGAAACAGGGAAATAAGTATCAGCAGACATGTGAGTGAAAACATAAACAAAAAAATAAAATTTATAATCATTAATAATTGTTTTTCTATTAATAAAATTACTCCACAAATCTTGCAATACTGTCTAAGAGCATCTCCAATGGTTTCTCTCATTTGTTTTTTTTTTCTCAAAATGAAGGAAATTTCAATAGTTCTCCTCATTTTTCCCCTAAAGTATATTCTATTTTTACTTTATTTTTAATTTTTAACAACACCATTTATTTTTTAAGTTTACAAATTATACCCAATTATTTTTAAAAATTATCATATTAAAAACATTTATTATATAATAAAAATTACATAACATGACATAGAAAAAATAGTAAATTTTTAAAAACATCATTATTACTATATTTCTCCTACAGATGATCAATTAAGATATTCAAAAGTGAAAATGAGGTTTTTTATCTTTGATTCGTCAAACGAACAAAAATAAAACCAACAACTTCAGAATACACGTAGAATATGTGGAAAGCTACAAACACAAAAGGTTGTGTCTCCTAATAATAAAATAATACTCGTAAACAACCAAAAAAAAAAATCGATACAATTAAGGTTTATTAATAAGGAAAATGTGTGGAGTGAGTTTGAAAAGATCCATATGGTAAGTCTCAATACTCCCTCTGTTTTTTTTATAAAGTTTTTAGACATTTTGTTTTGGTTTTTGTTCGGATAACTAAATGTGTTATGGTAATGTTTAATGTTTTAATACTTTTTATCTAATTGGATAACTAAATAATGTTATGGTAATGTTTAATGTTTCAAAAAAAAAAAAAAATTCTTAATTCTTATGTTTTTAGGAAAAACCCTTATATAAAAAAACAGAGAGAGTACATGTTTGAGTTCGGAAATCAAAAGCTAACCAAACATGCGTCGCCTACTCACTGGTTATAGTGGTCGGTGTTGTCGCCTAGTGGCTTTATTTTATTGCTTAATACGATTGCTAATATAGTATAAAATCGAACCTTGTAAACATCAAGTGAAAGGTTAAAAATATTGATTATTCAGTTAATAGATCTGAAGGCTAAAATTTATATATTTGAAATCATGCATACACAAAATCAACGATCTCCATAATAATTGATAATCATGTTTTTTTTTTTTTGTAAGTTTTTTGTGTTTATGTAAATCACACAATTACGACTTTTTTTTGTGTGTGTAAATTTTCAGAATCTAGCTAGATTTATATTGAACTATTTCGTTAATCTTCATAACAATTAAAAATAATCATCAGTTTACAATTCCGCATGTATATATATTGAGTATTTTTTGTCAAAGATAAATTAAGTATGCATTTGAGCTAACTAATTAAGTATGCACTTGAGCTGAATCTGTATTGCCAATCCTTATACGTTATATGGTTTATATGCAATTGACCTAACTAATTACTTGTTTTTTAATATCGTAATTAATATACTAAGAGCCGAATCTGCATTTTAATATCGTTTTGTATATGGTTTATATGCATTTTAAGCTAACTAATTACTTGTTTTAAAAAAAAAAATTTCGTTATTTTACTAGCGTGTCTTACAATGTTAGCTACTATGTAAGATGATTTTTATAAAAATAATCCATATATATTAGTTTATAAATTATATTTGTCAAAATTTATAGTATCTAGAATATATTTGTCATTGATTCTAATACACTTTCACATACACAAATGAGATACCAAACTCTTTTTATACCAACATACAAATTATTGGTTAGACCTTAATCTTATATTAGTTGTTATCAATTAAGATTGTCTATTTGGTGTTTTTTTTGTCATTGATTCTTTTTCATATTTTTTTCCCCTTGAACCCACCCTTTTTTCCTTTTAATTTCACTTTAATTCTTTGAATATTTGTTTGGTATGTAAAAATGAGGTGTATATTTAATATATATACTATTGTAAATTAAAGTATAGTTAAAATTGAATTGAATCTGTGTTTACATTGCATTATATACAAGTACAGTTTATATCATAATGAAAAGAAAAACTACTATTTATAACAAATGAGTGTAAGCTAAGGTATTGAGAAACTTAGCTCAAATCGTTAAAGTGTGATATACAAAAGTTAGATCATCCAATTGTTTTGAATAACCTGTAGTAGACATGATAAAATCGAAATATAATGAATCACATGGAGTAGAGATGTTCACAAAATCGGAAGATGGACCATTGAAAAATATTAACACAATAAACTATATAAAAAACACATTAAATGTCACCGACCTCCTCACACACACTTGGATTACAAACGTCACCAACCTCCTCACCCACACTTGGATTACAGGATTATAATTTTTACATAGACATTAGTATTAAATGAGATCATTGTAACTAATATTTTATTATTTAAAGTTAGATCATCCAATATTTTTTGTGCACAAAAGAAAGTAGGACCATCCAATTGTTTTTTTTTTAAAACAGTAATAGACATGACAAAATGGAAATATAATGCTGAGATTTTAACAAAATTAGAAGATGAACAATCCCAAAATAATATTGAATACAAACCTAAATACTAAATTCAAATAAATTAAAAAACAAAAATTTTAAATTATAAAAATTAAACAAAAAGATAGAATAAAAAATTGTAAAAAGTAAATATAATATTGATTACAAACTAAAACTAAAAAAATCACAAAGAAGAAGAAACGAAAATACAAAATTATGAAAACATAACAAAAATATAGAATAAGAAGTTGTGAGAATAACAAACGAGAAGCTTATAACGATTACAAAATTGAAAGAAATGGTAGTAAATTTTAACAAAAGATAAATAAATAAACTACAAAAACTTGCCTTTGATTTCTCCTTTTTAGTTCTCGACATCTCTGTGTACATGGTAATGGAAGACTAATCTAGTATATAATTGAGTAAAATAGCTAAAGACCAAAAAAATGGATCTGCAGAATGAGGTTGCGAGGATGGTTTGAATCATTGAATGTAGTGAAACATTGTAGAGAATGACTAATATATAGCAGTTGATTATTTTTGTTTTGAATTAATAATATGTTTAAATGTGTGGTTAATTACTTAATTGAACACGTTACGAAATTATGTGATTTGTCTTGAATGTTTTTGAATTGGTATGATTAGTTGTCTTAAATTTGTGGCTGTTTTTGTTTTGGAATTAATATAATTTAATTGTCTTCACCCAATACGTTACAAAATTTGAGTAGCAGCCAAAAGTTTTTGGAATTTCTTATGTGGAGTAACTCACTAACTTGATACAAACTAAATCTCTTCGCTTAGAAGAGCTTTTTAACTTCAACTTTTGTTTTGAAGAGTAAATTACAGAATTAAGATAGTAAGAAACAACAGAAGAAACTTTTTTTTATATATATAAAAACAACAGAAGAAACTTTGATTACACGATCTCAAAAACAAAAGAAAAAAAAATGATGGACCGTACGTAGCAATAAAGTCCAAGGTAGGATAACAAGGCATCTGTTGCATCACCACATAACACAAGAGTAAAGCCAGTTCAAGTCTGTCTCGGAACCTGTCGATAACAAAACGAAACACAACAAATAACAAAAAAGGGTTCTTTTAAAACAAAAAGAAAATATAAAGGCTAACTCATTAATTAATGAAAGATCTATTCAGGATTCCATAATTCGAATTCTTTCAATGTGAGAAAGAGAGAGAGGAAACCCTAATGCCAAATCGGATTTTGACACTCAAATTTCTAAGTGATAGCGAGGAGAGTTACCCAAAAAAATGGGAAGAAATAGTAGATTTTCCCAATGTTTTCGTTTGGCAAGGAACTCAATAAAATAATTCTCTGCGTAACTATATAATTTTACTATTTAAAAAAGTAAAAATTATATAACTTTACCTTACAAAAGAAGTAAGCAAATAAATATGTATATGTTATAATCTCACATTTAGAAAAGTAGAGTAAAATAGGGTGACAAAAAAAAAAAGGTAGAGTAATAATACATAAGAGACATATATAGTAGACTTTCATAAAACTTAAAAATAGACAATCTTCCATAAACGGCTGTAGACGTGAATAAATGATTGTAGACTTTCATTTTTCATTTTCTTTTTATTTTCCTATATTAAATGTAGTAAGCATAAACATTTACATCACAACATGAATGCTGACAAAATATAATAAAAACTAGCACTTTAGAAATGACTTGTTCAAACTAGTATTTGAAAATACATTTATCAAAATACTAACATTGTTATGACAAAGATACCAGTAAATTTTCAAAAAAAAAATATTTTTATTATTGCTTTCGGCATATTGTTTTCAGCATTATTTTTTATCAGTTTGAAAAATATATTCTAAACTAAACGTTTTTATTGATAAACCTAAAGTTCATAGATTTTTTTTAATGAATTCTGTGATACTCCAATGAATTTATTTCATAATATATAGCTGTGTTGTTTTTTATTTAAGGACTTGAATTAAAAAAAACTCATAAATTTTTATTCAAATGTGAAAAACCTCGTCAAATCATAAAACTTCAGTTACAGAAACTAAGTCTTAAAAAATCATGTTCATTTACTGCACAAACCGATACTCATCAATTATATCCTCTTTCTCTTACGAAAGACTTTAGATTATTAAATTATAATGATTAAAATATGTTGTAGCAGACAATTTAGGACTTTACCCCAATTGGGTTCCATCTCATTTCCTATTATCAACAGCAAAGTCAGGATCGAAAGTTGGAGAGAGAACCAACAAAAAAGTATTATTAGAAAATTAGCTCAAAAACAAACAATGTAATAAAACTATTCACGAGAATTCGATCAGAAATAACACAAAAGCAACTAACAGAGATATGAGATTGAATTATTACCAGGAAATAAGCTTCACCATGTTGTAAGTTATGCATCAAAAAACCAAAGTCATCAGTAGGAAGAGGAACACCTGAGGAATGCACCAAAACCATATCTTCTCCAAACGTTGCTTTCATGTCTATACCTCCGCTCGTCACTTCCGTCGGAACTCCGTTTATAAATGCCGTTATAGACCCTGAATTTCAAAAATATTTTTAATAATATGTAAAAACAATCAGATTACAAAATTACCTATCATGAACAAGATAAGGCAATTTTGGAAGAATAATTAACCTAATACGACAAGAAGTCAGTTCTTTGGTCGAAACTCATCTGAAATTTGAATTTTGTTTTCCTTTAAAACAACATTCATGGAGTAATAAAGATGATTGTGAGATCTAGAGAGGTGTATTCCTGGAAGAAAAAAAATTGACCTCAAGATTTTGTTATTTTTATAGTGTATATATATAAAATAGATTAGAGAACTTGCTCTCAAGTGAAATATAATTAACCAAAAAGCTATTATTAATTAAATCCGCAAATAAATTAATAAAAAATCGGATCTTGGTTGAAACCCACCCAGAAATGGATTTGTTTCTTACGTTTAAAACAACTTTTACAATTATTTAATTGTTAATTTTAGAGACTTTTTGGGGAAAGAAAGAGGGTTTAGAGGACAAAGCACTTGAGTTTACAAAGCAAAAAGAGGCATGCAAATAATTTATTTTTGTTTACCTTGTTGGTAGTAGTGATAATTGGAGCTTTGATCAGATGGACACAAAATTGATGCGACATTTGAGCTATGATGTTGATAATGATGCTGATCAGCTTCATGGTAACCCATTTGACCAGACATTGTTATTAAGAGATTCTCCATGCCATTATTGCTATGATTATCATATCCACCGCCATAAGAAGAAGAAGAGCTAGCTGAAGAAGAAGTGGAAGAGGAGCTTGAATAAGATGGAGGAGAAGAAGAGAGACCGAGAAAAAAGGAAGGAACTTGAGATGACCCACCAAATAAGTAATTAGAAGAAGTGCTACAACCTCCAAACCCCAAATCACTCCCACTATGTTGTGGTAAGCTGTTGCTCACCATCATGGTCTGGTCACAACTATTGGTGGTTGCGGCCGCGGCCTGGAGTTGCCGCTGCCTCCGGCGGGATCTTGACCGCCGGTTTTGAAACCAATAGAAGACATTTGCATCTCCAACCGCGCCGAATTTCTCGAGCATCTTTCGTATCCTTACTGTCTCTTCTTTGGGAGGGTTAACCATACCACTGTTGAAGATCGACTCAAGTATAAGTATTTGTTCCGGTTTAGGTGACCATCGAGACCGAACCGGTTCGGTTGAGGTGGAACCGGAGGCGGAGGAAGAGGGTGAGTGACTATGGCCGGTTGGGCTATGTAGTGATTGTTCTTGGTCCATTGCTTTCAAGAAATTATAAATTGTTTCGTTGGAATTCTTTTTTTCTCTGTTGCTTATGATGGACTATGGAGAATAAAAAGAAAAAATGTTTTTGTGAGCGGTGGTGACTTGAGGGTAAACCCATGAATTTATAGGAGAATGAAATCTTAAATAATATATTTTTCCTTGTTTATTAAGTTATACATGAAGTTTATCTTTTAGCGGGATTTTCAGAATATACTTGAATTATTTAAGCATATATTATATATACGCGCTAAAAGTGTACAAGACTATAAGTCTTAACGCGTAACCGGAGATATACAAACAGTGGAATTTGCTTGGCATTTGAAGATATAGCAAATAAGCAAATCATCTTTGACCATTGGCCATTGCAACTAGGGATTAGCTATGGGTATTCAGTTCGGTACCATTCGGTTTATATATTTCGGATAGAGAGGTTTATGATCTATATAGGTACCAAAATAATTTGGGTTCGGTTCCGGTTTGATACCGTTCGGTCCCAGGTATATCGGGTAGAGAGGTTTAGGAATCGAAAAATACCCGGAATTTTCCGGATCTTAATCGGTTTCGGGTATTTATTACTCGAAATGCTTAAAATATACCCAAAAACCTAAAAATATATCCGAAAACCCGAAACAGTTTAATGAAAATATACCTGAAATACCAATAATATACCCGAAAACCTGAAATTATATCCAAAAATCTAAAAATATACCCGAAAATCATAAAAAAAAACTAAAGAAAATATACTCATAATACCGAAAATATACTCATAATACCGAAAATATACTCAAAACTTGATATATATTTAATATATTTGATATATAATTATATTTCATGTATTTCGAGTATCCGAAATATTTTCGGTTCGGTTCCGGTATTATCCGATACCCACGGATATCAATGAATAGGATCCAATGGGTATTTTGGCAATTTCGGATCGGTTCCGATTTGGGTATTTCAGTTCAGTTCCGATTCGGATATTTTGATTCCGGTTTTTATGCCCATACTAGGGATAATCAAAGAATGTGTATCCAAAAAATTTACAGTATTCCTTATCCGTTTTGATTTGCTTGGGCAACAAATTTCATTATATGGATTTTTCGTGCTTAAAACATAAATTTGCGGTAACGGTACCCTTTAAAAAAAGTTAGCTATGGGTCCGTTTTAACCCTTTAAATATAATTAATCTCATTTTCAATATATTCAAATCCCCAAAGTTGTTAAAAAATTTGCACTTGCAAACAATGTGAAAATAGAGAGGCACATGAAAAAATAATTGAATGAGGAAGTCGTCGGTTATGATTGTCCCTCTTTCTGCTCTATAAGTAATCAAAGATAAATAAATATTAAAGTAATATTCTTTGTTTTTGAGCTTAATGATCAGGTTTTATGGACGAAAGTTGACACTATCCAGACATATGTTTGTACAGTGGTTTTAGTCTAAATTGGACGTGTAACATAAGTTATATATTTTCTTAGAAAACTATATCTATCTGATTTACCATAAAATTCGACAACTATACTGGAAGTGAATATACATATTACAAAAAAACGAATGTGAATTCATCATTAATAAATCGTAAGACTAAAATTTAATACTTTTGCGTTTTATAGTAAGTGTCTTTTTTTTAAAAAAAATCGAAGAGATTCTTTCAGTATAAAGTTCGATAAATCATAAGACTAAAATTTAATACTTAATAATTTTGCGTTTTATAGTAAGTGTCCTAATTTGTATTTTCTTTTCTGAAATAGACTATTTTCTTTTCAGAAGACGCCTAATTTTTTTTTTTTTTTCACTTCCA
Organism: Eutrema yunnanense; assembly: GCA_002933935.1. Lineage (NCBI taxonomy): Eukaryota > Viridiplantae > Streptophyta > Magnoliopsida > Brassicales > Brassicaceae > Eutrema > Eutrema yunnanense. The sequence goes on along the minus strand of PKML01012401.1, from coordinate 660,289 downwards.
CGAAAGATATCAAAATGTGTTTCTTTGTCACTAAAATTTAAAAACTTATGAAAATGAGGAAAATCTTTGTAGGGGTAGTTTCGTAAAAAGGATTTAAATGAAATTTTAAATTTGTATTATTAAGCTGTTCTAAAAATCAATAGTTTCTGTCAACTTAATAAAATTAAATATTGATAAATCAGTTGATCACCATTGCGGTGATATTTACTTAATATTAAAGCAAAACTTCATTCTAACATTTTAAGATGAATTAATATTAATTATTTCATTAGATTCGATATAGTTTATAGCTTACAGTATTTGAATTGCTATACATAAAATATAGCGTAATACAATAACTGAACTAAAATCTTCAATTAGTACTATTATAAAACTAGATGTTTTTAGAAAATACGCTACACGATTTTATTTGGGTTTTTTTCAACTGATACTTTTTAATCGTTTAATAAATTAAATAATAAGTAATTTAATAACTGATTGATATTTTCAAAAATACAAATTCACTGACTTTAAAAATAATATCACCAACATATATTCAATTTATAAATACGGTATGATTGGTAAATTTGTTAAAAAAAATTTGACATGGTCAACATGTATCAGTGAATAATATTTTCTAAATAAGTCAAGAAAAAAGAATGAGCAAGTGGACCAGTGGTTACAATACTTCTGCATGCTGTCATTGTAGGACCAAAATTTACACTACAGACAGGAAAGATTTAATCACGATAATAAATAAATAAACAGTTAAGGAACAGACGATTCATAAACGATAAAGCAATAATAAATCTAAGGAGGCGAGATGAATCTCTTTCCTTAACTCTAAGAATCTCCCGTAGTGCGACGGGTTTTTATAGATCCATGAGTCCCAGGATACAACCAAAGTAATCTGTATCATCTACACTTGATATCAGATCTAACGAACATTAAACTACGATACTCTCGAATAAAGACTTACTCTCTAGACAGAAGGGAATTGAAGAAACTATTGCTAGAACTTTTAGAATGTGTTTATTGTGTATCAGAGGATGATCTTTTAGGTGAAAATCGTGTTGTATATATAGGAGAGAGGCTAGGGTTTTTCCATGACAGAAAA